>CAWUFW010005886.1:1070000-1249683 GCA_963921515.1 Calotriton arnoldi | reverse complement strand
TAAAACACAGGGCACAAACAGCAGTTAGTGAAAAAGGTGCATTTATTACAAACTGTGACATGTGATTGTGTGTAAGGTGATGACAAAAGTGGTGCGTGCAGTGACAATGAGCTGTCGGTCATGGCTGCGTGATGATCAGGGTGTACCCACTGGTTCTATGTCCATAGTCCAACACACACATGCCATCCAGATGGCTGTGTGGAGTGGGATCGTAGAGCAAGTCAATGCAGTGGCTGGTCAAGGAAGGCTGGCGGAAGGCTGGCTGGCTGCCTCACTTGCGACTGGAGCGTGCGAAGTCCTCCCGGGAGATCTGTTTCCTCTTCGGACGGCCCCTTCCACGTTTGGGAGGGGGTGTGTGGTGGCGACCTGCTGGTGGTGGGTGAGGTGTGCTCACTGGCTGTGGACGCAGGGGAAGTGGACACTGCTGCCCGACCCTGCGCCCTAGCAGGTGGTGGCGGAGGTGGTGTTGCTGGCCTTGCCTGTGACCCCACCGCCACCACCAGCTGGCCCATGAGGTCCACGAGTTGGTCCATACGGGACACGAATTGGCCCATATGGGCGTCCATGGACCTCAGCACCCCCAGCACCTCCCGCGTGTCTGTAGCAGACCTGACCCATTGTTCTTGGGCCTCCTCATAGGCCCCAAGGACTCTGGCCATTTGAGGCAGGGCATGGCTCCCAGGGGAGGCTGGCGTTTCCCTGACCCTGCTCCTCCTACCAGTCCTGCTGCCACCGGCCTGCCCACTAGCCACATTGCTCACCACGGTCCTCGCTGTGGCTCCCAGGGTGGATCCAGTCGGCCGGGCCACCACCTGCGCTGGGGCTGGTGCCAGCGAAGACGTGGTGGTGGTGGAGGCGGTGGTGGTCGGTGCGGCGATGGTGGCGGTTGCGGCAGTGGTAGTGGCCGCAATGACCGTGGGTGTGGCCGCAACGACAGTGGCAGCAGGGGACTGGGACTGTTCAGCATCCCTGGATGATGGGTTGGTGGGTAGGAGGGGTCCTGGGGAGCGGCTGGGCCCTGCCACGCCAGATGGGCCAGCTTGGTGGTCCGTGTCCGAAGAGGTGGACAGATCCTCCAGATCCGTGTGTCCTCGTTGGGGGCTTGTAGGCTGGCTGTGCTGGCTGCTGTCTCCGTCCCCAGCGTCCAGCAGTTCGTCACCTGTGGAGAGAATGAGATTTGTTATTGTGTTGCACCTGGCGAAGTATGTATTAGTCGTCTGACATTGGCAGTTCGTGCAATCTTGTACATGGGTTTCCCGGAGGCGAGTGTGTGGCTGTGGCATCTGTAGTTGTGTGTGCTAGGCAATGGGACTGTGTGCTGTGCACATGAGGCATGGGACAGATTGGCCATGCCGATGGGTGTGTTGCTTTGCCCCTACTCATTGTGACTCTGGTGTATGCGGGCTCCTGGCCCATCCTGGGTCTGGTTTGTACTTTGCTTTTGGAGTTCAAATGGAACGCTTAGGAACGCATATGGCAACATGGGGGCCATGCCCCAGATTCGCATTTGGGAGGGGATATGCTTTTGGGGTTCAAATGGAACGCTTAGGAACGCATATGGCAACATGGGGGCCATGCCCCAGATTCGCATTTGGGAGGGGATATGCTTTTGGGGTTCAAATGGAACGCTTAGGAACGCATATGGCAACATGGGGGCCATGCCCCAGATTCGCATTTGGGAGGGGATATGCTTTTGGGGTTCAAATGGAACGCTTAGGAACGCATATGGCAACATGGGGGCCATGCCCCAGATTCGCATTTGGGAGGGGATATGCTTTTGGGGTACATGCTGTGAGCCATGGGTGCCGAACGTGACATGTGTTGTGGCAGCATGACAGTGCATGGTCTGAGGTGTGTGCATGCCTGACATGCCCTGCATATTTGCTGTCTGTTGTGGTTACTGGACATGGCATTGGACGCATCGTTATGAGTGAGTGATAGTTGTGTGCCAGCCAACGTATTGCAGTTGTCCCATCTCCTTGGTGTGCGTGCTGCCCTGTGCCATGTGCATCACTGCAGTGCTCGGGGGGTGTGGCCCATGTTGTGTGTTGTTGCTCACAGTGTGTCGTGCGCTTAATTGACTTCTGGCACATGGTTGGTCATGGGCATGTGTCTTAGCGTGACTGCTGTATGTGTGGCAGCTGTGCAGATGACATGCCTTTCATGTGACTGGGGCTGACGGATGGGATGGATGGTATGTTGTATGTGCATGGTGTGTCTGTGAGTTTGATGGGTTCAGTGGTGTTCGTGTGCATTTCTGTTGTTCCGCTCTGTTGCGTCTAGTGTTGTTTGTCTTACATAGGCGTAGTTGTGGGGTGTGGGGTTGACAGGCAGTGGGGGCTACATGGACAGGACTTCAATGGTGTTTCGGTTGTGTGTGATGAGTTGCACAGTGGCTGCCGTGTGGGACTATATTCAGTGTGGCTTGTGCATGCAGACGTGGCTCCTTGGGTGTTGCTATGTCTGTGATGGGTCATGTGGGGTGTGAGTCTGCTGTTCATGTCCGTGTGCACATTGTTCACTTGTTCGTGACGGTGGGCGGTGCTGCGTGTCCGTGTGCTACGTGACATGTCCCATGTGTTGGTGGTGTTATGGTCCTCATGCCTCCAGTAATCCAGCCCTGTCCAGTTTCCCACCTGCAAGTTGTTCGTGCGTGCACTGTACTGGATGCCACATGGCTCTAAGCGGGGGTGCTCCATGTTGCAGGTCTGTGGGGGTGGGGGGGTGTTGTGGGTCGTGGGGGTGGCTGTACACCCACTGACACCGATTGCTGTGGACCGTGATGTCTGCCTTTCGGCTGTCGTTGTGCACTGCGGTGGCTGACACGTGGCTGTGGGGTGTGGGGGATGCTCCTCCTTGCTGTGCTGTGGGACTGGGGCCTGGTGTGTGTTGTACTTGGGCTGTCCACCGTCCCACCCACTGCACTTTGTGTTCCTGCCACTTACCTGTTACTTGTCGGTTAGTGCAGCTGTGGCGGACACATGGGTGTGGTGGGTGCTCGTTGTGGCGCTTCTGGCATATTTGGGGACCTGTTGGTGGTTACGTGGCTGGCTTAGTGTACACATGTCCCCACGCATCTTACAGTTGTTCGGTTTGGGCTGTGTGTGGTAGTGTCTGTTGCATGTGTGTGTGATGTGTTGTGTATTGTGTGCTGGACATGGGGGTGTTTGTCCCTGGGAGCTGTGGCATGGTAGTTGCGCATGTGAGTACATAGCGGTGTGCTGGTATACATTAGTTTGTACTTACCAGCCTCCACTCCCCCTGCTAATCCGGCGAGGATCTCCGGATGTATTACGACTTGCACCTTCTCCTCCCACGCTTTGAAGGTCTTAAAGAGCGCGGGATTCCCTCCGCCAGTGACGGCAGCCAGCTCTCTGTTTTTGCCCTCCTTCTTCTTGACCAGGCTCTTTACGTCATTCCAACGTTTGTTTATCTCGGTTCTGTTCCTGGGCAGGGTCCCGACTGCATTGACCTGGTCTACGATCCGGGTCCACATTCTGTTTCTGGTGGCTAGTGGTGTGTGCTGGACCATGTTCCCATAGATTTGTGGGTACACCTTGATGATCTCGTCGACCATGACCGTCAGCTCCATGGGCGTGAACTTGGGCATCCTTTGTGGTGCCATGGTGTTTGTGGTGCTGGTGCGGTGTGTGTTGTGTAATGTGCAGGGGTTTGTGGTGCCGGGGTGTGGTGGTGGTGGTGGTGGTGGTGGTGGTGGTGGTGTTTGGTGGTGGTGGTAGTGATGTGTGCGTTTCTGTGGTGTGCTGCTGTCCTTGCTGTGTCACTGTGTCCTCTCCTCTCCTCTCTGGTTTGCAATGTAGCAAGGGGTTGTGGTCTGTGGGAGTGCTGCTTTTGTACTCACCTATGTGGGTGTGTCCTCATGGTCTGTTGTTTTCAGGTGTGTTGTGTCTGGGGTTCTGGCCTTTGTATTTTTTGTTTGTCCGGGGGGTGTTTTCGGGATGTGTACTGTGCTTGTGTATTTGTGTGTGCCTTGCTGTGTGGACTTGTTGGCCATGTTGTGTGCTATTGGTTTTGTGTGCGGATGGTTTCTGTGCAGGTACGTGGGCGCCATGGCTTCTGCCGTGTCGATTCTCATCGGCGTTGTTTGCGCTGGCGGGCGGTATATTTGTTGTTTTTCCGCGCTCATGGCGGTGCGATCGTAATTTCACGTGCGGTGTGTCGGCCGTGTGGGCGGGCGGTTTTGTGTTGTCGTGCGTGTTTCCGTCCGTGGCGGGCGGTTTGACTCCGACTCGGACGATGGCGGGCGGTATTTTGTGTGATTTTCCGCCGATGGCGGTTTTCGGTTTGTGTACTCATAATGGCGTGGTCGGTGTTCAGGCGGTGTGTGCGGACGGATTTTTGCCGCTTCCATGCCTGGCGGATTTTTTTACGCCGGGTATCGTAATGGGCCCCTTAGAGAGCAGACCCATGTCAGTCTGTCTCTGGCTTAGAATTATTTTCTCTGAGACTCGATTCTATGTGAGACCTCCTGCTGTATTTGACTGAGCCTGATGCTAATTTCCTACAATGATTTATTATGTATTTTGACTGATTTTGAGACTAATCATATTTTTGCCTTCT
The DNA here is from genome assembly GCA_963921515.1 of Calotriton arnoldi. Lineage (NCBI taxonomy): Eukaryota > Metazoa > Chordata > Amphibia > Caudata > Salamandridae > Calotriton > Calotriton arnoldi. Next base: position 1,245,102 of record CAWUFW010005886.1, on the reverse strand, counting down.
GTAATGAACTTTAATTATTTCATAGTTCATGGTTTCTAACTTTTACCTTATCTCAAGAAGGCTTAATTAATTGAGTATGCTATCTGTTATTTGACAAATCCTTTTTATGTTAGGGGTATATTACCTCATCTATTCTTGAGGAGGATACCCCCCTCGATCCTGCAAAGGCGCTTTTTTAACTTATCAGATAATCAAAGATAGCATCAACACAGCCATTTTAAAGTGTTAATGTTTCTATGTTTGCCACATGCTGCAGTTGGGGCTGCTAGTACGGGGAAATTAACATCACGTACAATATTTCAAAATAAAGGTACAAGACCACAAATTATGTGAATTCTTTTAATATATGACCCACTGATATACCCAGCTATAGTAGCAAACTTACCCTAAAATCACTTCCTGGTCATTTATTAAATGTTTTTATGAAAGCATTTGGTACAGAACAGAGAACGCACAACTTATTTTTCTTGCAAGGAAGTAAAACATAGCATATTGTTAATTTCCCTGTTTTGGGGTGGGTTAGGCTTTGAGTGCACAAGGCATCTAGTAACTGGTAATTGTAATACACCCTTCTCCCGACTTTAGAGGGACCTCTAGTAATGGCCTCAGGCACTGCGCCCATTCCCAATGGGGTCACAAAATGTGAGGCTCATGAATATTAATGAGCCACTCGCAATTTGCGACCCCATTGGGAATGGCTGGCCCTCCCAGGGATGGTGGCCTGCTGGGCTCAGCATACCACCATGTCTGGGAATGCTTCTCAATAAAGCAGTTTTTTTTAGGAATTGTACATGGCCCTGTGACATTTTGCATGTGCAAACGGGTTGCAAACCCGTTTGCGCATGCAAAATAGGATTGTACATCTGGATCCCTTATGTATAATTTATGCAGCACTTCTACACATCCCTTTCTTAACAATTTGCTTTAAAATGCCTTCATGCACACACAAGTATATGTAGAAATGTGAAAGCAGAGCTTAAGCAAAAGGTATGTTATGCGACTTTACCATGCATCAGAAATATACAGCATTCAAAAACCGTGATACACTTTGTGCACAAGCAGCGTGCTGCATTTCCATTAACAAATACATAGCGGGGAGACTGTATTACAAACAGGGAATATGGATAAAGACATAATGACTTTAGGAGACTTAGTAAAGAATGGCCATTTTACATCATTTGAGACTAGTGCAGCGATTACAACTTCCCCCAATCCCAATTTTGGAAATACAGCCAGCTGACTCTCTGCATACGGTAGTCCCTAGGTTCAGATCATGATACTATAGATAAATCAGAGATCAACAAATACTTTCATACATATAAGGGCATTGTCTCAGGATGATACATTTTGCCAGATTGCTACTCCATGAAGAACAGTACAGAACAAAAAACTTGTTGTGTAGTTCCTATAAAACCTATACAAGATCTGCGGGCTTGGTGTCCAGACTGATTCCAGACACCCCCACCGGGTATGTTGGCCTTTATACCAGCTAGCTCACAGTGCCACTAGAAACTCCTCTTACCAGAGAGAAAATAGTTCTTGGCAACTATCGAACATGACAACCCTGATCCCTCACGACCGTGGAAACAGTGTACTACTTTTCGCTCAGTCACTCGTGCTCACTAGATCTCAGAGAAAGACACAGAATAAACGGTAGGGATGTTTTTAATAAGTATTTATTGACCAGTCATCATTCTTGTGTAAAATAGATGTGCTGTAGCGATCCTTAGACAGTAGCAGATATAATTGACTAAAAGCACTAAGAACATAAAACGATGGTAGATTTCTACCATTCTGATATGATCATGAATACAAGCAAGTATATAGAATACATGACAATAAAATGACAATAGAATGCGTACTCCTATGATGCTACCCTAACCAGATGTACCTAAGTGTACCTAGCATATATGTAGGTGTTAAGCCAAGAATCCCTCTAGGATAAAGTCAACCCCCATTACCTGAAGTGAGAAACTGTGGGACCCCGTCCTGGTCTCGGGTTGGAAACCCCGCAAGGGATGTCAGACCACTGCGAGCTGGACTATCTGCATGCAGGGTGCTTCAGCGTCTCACGTCAGTGTGTCGGCATGGAAGTCCCGATCTCCTCTCTCTGTCTCAGCAAAATGTGATGTTTTCATACCCAAAGGTCTCCCCGGGGGTTTTACCTTGCTGTGTCAGTGTCAGACCTAGGATGACGTCGGGAATGAACTTTATACATAGTTTTTATGCAGGGGATGAGCCCTGCTGAGTTTCCAAGAATCCTCATGCATAATGTATGAGGCTTGCTACTAGGGAAATCCTGCGTTCTGTTTCCAGTGTCGTATCTAGGTAAAAGGTCAGTCCCCAAGAACCGTTAAGTGTGTAATGTAGGGGAGAATATAGGTGATGTTACCTAGGCCTATATTGGGGTACCTATATGGAATATAACAAACTCGGTGGGAGGAACAACTATTTGTTGACATGAAAAGAAGATGAATGGGATGCCTTGTTATCAGATCATACCAAAGGCCTGAGAGAAGCTACATTAAAATTGAGTTATAAAATTCTGCACAGGTGGCATTGGACACCGGCCCATCTACATAGATTAAGTCCGAGTCTGAATTCCACGTGTTGGAGATGTACGCAGTCAAAATGTGGCTTTGTCTTTATCCTTTGAGAATGCACAAATTAGTGGACTACTGGACCCACATTTGGAGGAGGATAAGAGAAGTGGTGGGTATTTCTAAAGATGTAGATGTGCATATTGTTTGCTAAATGATACACTGGAACTGCCAAAAATTACGTCTAAACATTGAAGATGGTTTTCAACCGCATTGACAATCGCCAAGATAGGGATATTGAGGCATTAGAAGATGGCAACTATATTACACAAGAATACTGGGAGCAAGGGATCAATATGGCAACATATATGGCAACATATGAAAGAACAAATCATAAGTTGAATGATTAAATGGACAAATTGGAAGAGTTTTGCAGAGGATTTCTAAGAGAGGATACTGAATAGAAGTGAATAGTGTCGAGAACCGGAGGATTGATGAATATTTAAATTAGGTGGAACCAAGCAGGAAACTCAAATTTACTTATAAGATTGTCCGTTTAGGAAAGGGATAACTAGATTGTTAGAGAGAGTGGACTTCTTTGGACCCAGACAGGATAAATAACAAGTGAGATCTACTATGTAGATTTGTATTCAGACAGTTATGTACTTTATGAATGCCTGGGAAGGTTTATTTGGATTAATAAAGAATGGTTTTACAAAAACAAGGAACATACACTGTGTTGTGATGTGACATTTGGTGGTTGATGGAACTTTGCACATGGAAGAAACGGCTGAGTATTGATGCATGATGGCAATTTGCTGCTATGGACGTTTGCTATAAATTCATTGCATACAATGGACCAATGTATACAACTGGAGTGACAGGGATATGTATGGAGGATGTACACGATCTGTATAGATTGTGACATGGAGTAAGTTGCTCAGTGCACGTTCAGGTACTGATTAGCATCTTATGCAGTGTGTCAGGTGAGTTCTTTACTTCACTTGTCGCAGAGCAGGAACAAAAAGTACAAGAATTTCATTTGGCAAAGGAAAGAGGCAGACTGGAAAGACCTCTAACATCAAACATGGAACAACTCTACAACCCTGAATATATTTGCACTACAACTCTACAACTCTATCAAACAAGAAAGAGAGGGAGCTGAGGGAAATATGGTGCTCTGGCAAAACCATTTGTGAATCCTGAGTGCTGTAGTGAAACTGCAGTTAAGAAGGCAGCTGTGCTGTTATTTTTACCCAACTGGGGCAAGTTAACAGTAGGAAGAGAAAACTACCCTACATACCTCTCTTAGAGAAGCTGATCTACGAATGTGAAACCCAATTAATTACCTTTTTTCATCTATCTATGCATGCATGGCAATGCCCAGAAACAATTCCCCTACCTAATCCAACTCCTTGGCCAGGCACCTACCCCAGTAGGACTTACATCTCCTACTAGGTCATATATGCCAGAGCTGCGGATGGTTTATGAGGCAACTGTGAATGCTTCCTGTGGATTTCAAGAAAGGTCTTTAATTTACTAATGTTTTACGTTTAAAAAATAGTTAATAGTTAAAAGACTGGTTGGTTTTCAATTGTCTATCTCTTTTGCTTGCTACTTATTCGACAACTTTCTGTCCTCGTCTTGTGTTTGTCGACCACACCCCGCCCCACCCCCCTGGAACATAGATTCTTTACCATGCTCTTGCTATCATGACTTTTATCCTCAAACTGCTTACATTCTGGGCACTACCTTTTTTTCTTTTTCTATATGCACTCCATGGGAGTGCATGTGTTTACATACTTTTTCCCTGTGTTCTGCCAGCCCCTCAGACCTTTCAAGCTCTCCATGTTGCTCTTCCCACTCACCACAGCGTGTATACTGCTTCCACAGCCCTTCTCCATTTTCATCAGCTTTTATATTTTTATTTGTTTTATGACCCTCATTCCTGTCACTGCTCCTCCATTATTCCCCCATTCCAGCCTGCTGAGCATTGTTGATTGGCGTTCAGTTGGTAGAATCGGGCTTGCCCCTCTCCTCTCTTGCTCCCCCGATGCGTCCCGTTTTAAAAAACTTATTTTTTTTTAGTTTTTAGTTTTTGAAGGGCCCAGCAGCTGCAACTTTCTTTAGAATGTACTTTGGTGAACCTTTTTTGTGTGTTTTTATTTACCGCTCCAAGATAAGCATCAGTCACCTTGGAGCAGTCAGTTTAGAGAATAGTCAAACTTGCTACTGCAATAACATGGCATAAATATGCATGAAGAATGCGATGAGCACATATATGTTACCATGCTGCAGCAGCCGTTTGGCTTTTTGTTTTGCTGATGCTATTAAACATCAGCACCAAAGCATTTTTTTCTTTTTGCCAATGCTCTGCAGCATCAACCACCAGCACTGGCAAAGCGAGAACTATTGGCTTTGCATTGCTTGTTGGTGTTTTGAAGCAATCTCTCAAACAGGGAGTTTATGTTACAAAAACACAAAACAATGGCCTTGACTTGCAGGGAGTTTTCTCCCTGTGCTTTGGGACCATTGTTTTTTTCCTTGCCTAGGACTAACATGTCTCCTTGCATGTCGGACCCGGATTGAGAAATTGTGGTGATGGTCACCCCGCCACTGTGACCCGGCAGTACTGTGGTGGGCAGAAAGCTGTGTCAAGCGCTTCCGAAGGCAGGCAAGTTCAGCCTCCGCCACTGACAACCTAACACAGGGTTCTCCGGTCCTAGAGGGCCGGATCTATGCCAGGTTTTTAAGATAACTACATTTATCTAAATGGGGATATGCTAAATGAGGCGGAGGAACCAAGAGTTTAGTGGACAGGGCATCCGCCAACCTCTAAATGACCTTCTCAGTCCTGTGAGCTTTGCTGTTGTCAGTGTTAAAACCACACTCCATTTACACTCCAGCACAAAGGAAGCAAACATCAAAAAACAAACAAGTGACACTTTGGTGTTGTTCATTTCTTACACACAGAAACCTCTGCTTCGGATCGAAGGCTGAGTCAGGCTCTTATTTTAGTATCTCTCCACCACAAATGTTCCTCCGCTGCCCTTCCGCTGCATTTCCTGGGACACCAGCCCAGAGCATGGCCCTGTTTGGGAGAGGCAAGAGTTTGTGTAAACCAGCAGGCTGGGTTCTGACTGCTGCAAAAACTTGGCAAGCAGGGGAAGATTTTTCCAGAATGCCGTGACCAGATAAACATTGAACCTGCTGCCAGGGCTAGAGGTCAGGCAGAGTTTACAGAAACATGCAGGACTTTCTATCACTCTCTGGAAAAGCAGCAGAAAGCAGCATCCCAAAATGTTTCATGAAAACACGATAAAAAGCTGATTGATAACGCGCCAGGACAGGGGAATGTAAAAAACAACACGTTTTTAGACAAAATACATTATTTTAAATGGATGTCTGGAGCCAGTAACTAGGAAATAGCACAGGCTGCACTGTGGGCTTCCTCTGTAAAAGCATATCAAACAGGTACTTTCCCAATGTACTTTTTTAGAATTTAAAACACCTACTCGTTTGGCATACAATCCCAAAAAACAGGAAAGCTTTTTGCATTTTTGTGATGGAAATAAAATTGATGTGAGCGCTGGAATATTTTTTATAGCTCTCTCCTCGAAACCGAACTTTCGGGTAGGCACTAATTATATGCTAATTTAGGATTCGAAATTAGTGCTTTAGGAACACCCGGGTAGAATGGAAGCTCAGCTAAATGGCAGGTGATTGAGCCTAAGTTCCAAAAATCGCCATTCGTGAAAGATTTATTTATTTATTTTAACAACATTTCTAAGAGAAACGCTGTACATACAGGAGAAGATTTGTTTTGGTGATTAAGACAAACTTATTGCAAAGTCAAATGGACTGACTTTTTTCTGCTTATTAACTGACTAGTGATTTTGTGTGTGTAGTTGTGTGGAGAAGTGAGTGAATGTGAGAACTAGACAAACTCTTGAATGGATGAGTGAGTGCATTTTTGTGTTGTGTTGGCGAATTGTTGCTGTGATATTTCACCATTCGATTGTGTTGTATGCTGAAGAGTTGCTGTTTTGCGGTTAGGGTGTACTACTGTATTTGTCGTGCTGTTCTGCTTTATTGGCGTGTGTTCGTGTATTGTTGTATTATGTTAATGTCTTGTATTGTGTTGTAGTTGCGATTTATAGTAGTCTTGTTGCATTCCTCCGTTGGGCTACTATGTTGTATTGCTTTTGTGTTATTGTGGTGTTAAACTATTGTAACATGTTTGTGTTTTGTTCTTGATGTACCTCAACCACAGTCTGTCTGCGGCATGTTGGTTATGGTGTGATTTAAGCAGTGATAGAGAAGCAATAGGCGTAGTTAACGTTGTGACTTGGTAATGTAGAGGTGATCAATGGCAGTGTGGTGGTGGGAGTGATGCTTGTTGGTGGGAGGTGAGGTGAGGTGGTGGCAGAGTGGTGAAGGTGGGTAGTACTGTAGTTTTACAGTACCGTGGCGAGGTCCCAGTTCAGTGGTGGAGTGCAGACGTTTGATGGTGTTGGGTGAAATCATGGTGCAGCATGTGGTTTTGCCAGGGGGAGAGGGTGATGCCTAGGAGTCTAGTTGTGTTGGAATCCTGTATAGTGGAGCGGGTGGCAGTGACATAATGAGTTTGGTAATGTGGTTGTGGGCAGTGGTAATTGTGGTAGTTCAGTAGTATGAGGGGGTAGTGTAGTGTGGGTATATTGGTAACGAGGAAGATGTGTTTTAGCAGGATGGTGGTGGGTGGTAGTGAGGTTCATTCAGGTGACTGTGCAATAGAATTCTAGTGCAATAGTGGTGTGTGGCAGTGTCAGGTTGCCGGATGTTAATGTGCTGCTTTGAGATATCTTGCAGGGATAAAAAACAGTAGCACAGTGGTGGGGTGGCTGTGTGGGGGGTAGCAGGCCTGGTGGCTGAAATACAGTGAAGTTGAGGGGGTAAAGTGATGATGGTCGGTAGTATGTAGTGATGAGCGGCAGTGTGGTGGCATTGGATGGTAGTAATGGCATGGTGGGGTTGGTAATTTTGTGGTATGCATGTATGCTTGTATATATGTATGTATTTGGTATTCATAAAGAGTGAACCTACTGAAACCACTGCAGAGTGCTGTACTGGGTCAAAGGCAAAGACACAGGGCCAGATTTTAAAAAACATTTTGCCTGGGTTTGCATCACAAAAGTAACACAAACCTGTGCAAACTGGGTTTTTTGGATTTACTTTTCAGCTCAAAACTTGAAAAGTTGCTTGAAAGTAATGTAAAGAAGCACAAAGGGCTATTTTGCATTACTCTACATCAATGGGTGCGTTTCATGGGTGGTATATGAGCGTTGCCTTGCAACCACCCATAGTTTTTGGTGCAAAACCCTAACAATCATAGGCAGACTTTTGCACCAAAAATTAATGCCATTTTGAAGCAGGCGTTAAAGAGGAGAAATGCTTTTAGTTCTCCTAACTTTCCCACTTTGCATGTATGCTGCACTGTACAGCATGCAGTTGAAGTGGGAAACGTTTGAAAGTTAGTCTAAGCATAGTATTTTGTACTGAAAGGATACCCTTCTAGTACAAAACCTATGCTAGACTCAATCAGACACTTTTGCACCATTTTCCAAAAGTGTGTGTATTGCTCGGCAGGCTGATAGTGTGCCAACGCTAAGAAGAGAGCAGGACAGTGCGATATCTCTATAGATATTGCGCTTTCCTGCTCTCTCCCTGTCACGCAGAGCAGCACATCACAGCAATTCTGGTTTCTGCGCTATGTTGTGTGACAGTTTGATAAATCTAGGCCACAGTCAACACGTGATTAGAGAGGGGGCGCGTTTATGCGAGTGAAACAGGACTGTTACTTCATCAGGATTAAGTGGTCTTTAAAGTGGTGTAGCGGTACCTCTCTAATAGCCTAGCAAGATTGGGGCATTTCTGATGGATACAATGATTTAGCCTTGTTTCTTGTTCCTTTGTTTCTTTCATTTTGCATTTCTTCATCTCCAGACTCTAGCCCCTCGCTGTAGGTGTGCTGCGAGCCACTGGCGATGGTGAGCTTGTCAGCCAGGTCGGTAGATCAGTTGATAGTGATGGCTTTGTAGATGATGCAGATGGTGTTGAAGACTTGCAAGGGGAGCCAGTAGAGTTCCCCCAGTATGGTTGCTGTCAGAGCCGCATGGCCCTCAGGGACATGTGCGTCCTTAGATTACCTTCCGGCAGTACTGATTCTGCCTTTTAAAACCAGAGGTTCAATGTGGCCAGATAAGGAGAAGGAGATTTGGAACAGAGAACGGGAAGACTATAACTAGACGTGAGTTAAGCATTCACCATCAGGATAACGTCATACAAATAGGCCTTCAAAATACGATGAACCTGTGATTAGGTGCACGCCTCAAACTCTTATCAATTATTTGTATAAATTAAATGGTCTCATACCTGGGGAAGCTTGTGAACAGAATCCTGATTTTACTTTCTTGATGTTCCTTCAAACTGCTGAAACACCTTCCTGTCTGGAAAATATTAGTTCTGATTCATAAATTACCTTTCACAAAGTGTCCTCACACTGTCTAGCAAGGTTTAGCTAGTCAATTAAACATCACGCCATCTCTCTTTGCCACCTTTTTTTATTAAGTAATTTTGTCCACAGTTTGGAATCTAAAGACAAAGTGTCAAAAGTTTATGTTGGATCAACAATGTTTTTGTTCAATGATATATTTGCAAAACACACAAGATGATGGACGGAATGCTGCACATTGGCAAACATTCACCCCCAGTCACAGATCTGGGTTTAATCCATCGTTATTTTGCTTCACCACGCCACCCCAGTTCAGACATAGCCATATGCAAATCAGTCTTGACCCTGTGCCTCATGGGAACAGTCCAGACCGAACTGCCAAGCCATGTCTTCCCTGGACCGGAATCAAGCATCCTAGGACCGGTTTCAGGCTATCAGCCTTCATCAGCCAAGATAGCTTGACTCCAGTGGCGTAGTGAGCACGGGACCCACGTCTGGGCATACCCTTCCCACTTAGGGCGAAATGCAAAACACACAAGATGATGGACGGAATGCTGCACATTGGCAAACATTCACCCCCAGTCACAGATCTGGGTTTAATCCATCGTTATTTTGCTTCACCACGCCACCCCAGTTCAGACATAGCCATATGCAAATCAGTCATGACCCTGTGCCTCATGGGAACAGTCCTGACCGAACTGCCAAGCCATGTCTTCCCTGGACCGGAATCAAGCATCCTAGGACCGGTTTCAGGCTATCAGCCTTCATCAGCCAGGATAGCTTGACTCCAGTGGCGTAGTGAGCACGGGACCCACGTCTGGGCATACCCTTCCCACTTAGGGCGAAATGCAAAACACACAAGATGATGGACGGAATGCTGCACATTGGCAAACATTCACCCCCAGTCACAGATCTGGGTTTAATCCATCGTTATTTTGCTTCACCACGCCACCCCAGTTCAGACATAGCCATATGCAAATCAGTCTTGACCCTGTGCCTCATGGGAACAGTCCAGACCGAACTGCCAAGCCATGTCTTCCCTGGACCGGAATCAAGCATCCTAGGACCGGTTTCAGGCTGTCAGCCTTCATCAGCCAGGATAGCTTGACTCCAGTGGCGTAGTGAGCACGGGACCCACGTCTGGGCATACCCTTCCCACTTAGGGCGAAATGCAAAACAGACAAGATGATGGACGGAATGCTGCACATTGGCAAACATTCACCCCCAGTCACAGATCTGGGTTTAATCCATCGTTATTTTGCTTCACCACACCACCCCAGTTCAGACATAGCCATATGCAAATCAATCTTGACCCTGTGCCTCATGGGAACAGTCCAGACCGAACTGCCAAGCCATGTCTTCCCTGGACCGGAATCAAGCATCCTAGGACCGGTTTCAGGCTATCAGTCTTCATCAGCCAGGATAGCTTGACTCCAGTGGCGTAGTGAGCACGGGACCCACGTCTGGGCATACCCTTCCCACTTAGGGCGAAATGCAAAACACACAAGATGATGGACGGAATGCTGCACATTGGCAAACATTCACCCCCAGTCACAGATCTGGGTTTAATCCATCGTTATTTTGCTTCACCACGCCACCCCAGTTCAGACATAACCATATGCAAATCAGTCATGACCCTGTGCCTCATGGGAACAGTCCTGACCGAACTGCCAAGCCATGTCTTCCCTGGACCGGTTTCAGGCTATCAGCCTTCATCAGCCAGGATAGCTGGACTCCAGTGGCGTAGTGAGCACGGGACCCACGTCTGGGCATACCCTTCCCACTTAGGGCGAAATGCAAAACACACAAGATGATGGACGGAATGCTGCACATTGGCAAACATTCACCCCCAGTCACAGATCTGGGTTTAATCCATCGTTATTTTGCTTCACCACGCCACCCCAGTTCAGACATAGCCATATGCAAATCAGTCATGACCCTGTGCCTCATGGGAACAGTCCTGACCGAACTGCCAAGCCATGTCTTCCCTGGACCGGAATCAAGCATCCTAGGACCGGTTTCAGGCTGTCAGCCTTCATCAGCCAGGATAGCTTGACTCCAGTGGCGTAGTGAGCACGGGACCCACGTCTGGGCATACCCTTCCCACTTAGGGCGACATGCAAAACACACAAGATGATGGACGGAATGCTGCACATTGGCAAACATTCACCCCCAGTCACAGATCTGGGTTTAATCCATCGTTATTTTGCTTCACCACGCCACCCCAGTTCAGACATAGCCATATGCAAATCAGTCTTGACCCTGTGCCTCATGGGAACAGTCCAGACCGAACTGCCAAGCCATGTCTTCCCTGGACCGGAATCAAGCATCCTAGGACCGGTTTCAGGCTGTCAGCCTTCATCAGCCAGGATAGCTTGACTCCAGTGGCGTAGTGAGCACGGGACCCACGTCTGGGCATACCCTTCCCACTTAGGGCGAAATGCAAAACACACAAGATGATGGACGGAATGCTGCACATTGGCAAACATTCACCCCCAGTCACAGATCTGGGTTTAATCCATCATTATTTTGCTTCACCACGCCACCCCAGTTCAGACATAGCCATATGCAAATCAGTCTTGACCCTGTGCCTCATGGGAACAGTCCAGACCGAACTGCCAAGCCCTGTCTTCCCTGGACCGGAATCAAGCATCCTAGGACCGGTTTCAGGCTATCAGCCTTCATCAGCCAGGATAGCTTGACTCCAGTGGCGTAGTGAGCACGGGACCCACGTCTGGGCATACCCTTCCCACTTAGGGCGAAATGCAAAACACACAAGATGATGGACGGAATGCTGCACATTGGCAAACATTCACCCCCAGTCACAGATCTGGGTTTAATCCATCGTTATTTTGCTTCACCACGCCACCCCAGTTCAGACATAGCCATATGCAAATCAGTCTTGACCCTGTGCCTCATGGGAACAGTCCAGACCGAACTGCCAAGCCATGTCTTCCCTGGACCGGAATCAAGCATCCTAGGACCGGTTTCAGGCTATCAGCCTTCATCAGCCAGGATAGCTTGACTCCAGTGGCGTATTTGTACACAACAGTAATTCACACTAAATCTCTTATTCTTCTTGCTAATTTTACACTGTTTCTCTCAAGGCTTAGCATACCTTATATTCATGGAATTAGAAAACATACATTTCTCACCCAACCTCCAAGTACAGCCATTAGTATAGGCCTAAATCCACCATTTTTAAAGTCTTCCCTTCTTTCTTAATGCTCATGGTAAGACTTTCTTTCTGGAAAATTTTTGAGCTGCTCTCTTGAGCACCCACTCCCAGCTAAATCCACCAAACCATGAGCAATCCAGCTATGGCATGGCCAACTTTTCTCCCTCTTGGTCCAAAACGTCCACTAGGATTTCCATAGTCTTCCAAGAGTTTGTTTTTGTCTAGTTTGTTTGTGGGAAATACTTGTAGCCCAATACTAAGGGACAAATGATGGCCCGACATGCCTACCACATTATCCAGCAATGTGAACCTCTCCATAGATCTGCAATGCAAGTCTTTCTCCAATTGGCTTGTTTTGTCGGCAAGGGTGGTCTTCAGAGCAGATGGTGTATCATGCGCAGAGGCAAGGGAGCAGCTCTTGACAATGGCGGTGTGGTCATATTTCTTCAGTCCCTTGTTTAGGTGGGCTGCACCATAGTGGATGCTCTTAAGGGGGGGGGCACTGTGGAGTCTGTGAGGTGTGCAATAGGTAATTGCCACCATCCAGGTGCAGAAGTATGAGAGCTCGAATAGCAGTTCTGTTGTTTTTTCTGTGAAGAATGGTTTCAACTTCTTTAGAGCGGCAATCAGACCATCTTGGTTTCATTGAAGGTGAAATCAGTGTTCAGGGTGAAGCTAAGTGAAGTAATTGGGTGAAAGATAGGCTTCAAATTCATCGAGGTTCATGTTGTAGGATGAGATGTGGTGCAGCGGCCAGAGCGGCTGACTGCAGAGGGCGGGGTTCACGGTTCGATCCCTGGTGCCGGTGGCAGCTCAGCTCAGCATCATGTGACTCTGGGCAATAGCTCACTTAATCTCCCCGACGGCCCCCAGCGCCTTGAAACCCTTAAGAAGGTGCTATGTTCGCGCTTTACAAATAGGAATTATTTATTATTGTTATTGACCCAAGTTTGGAGTAAATATTGCTTATTGTTCTTGGAAAATAGCAGGGATTCTGCTTTATGGGGTTAACTTCAGGTAGGTGCTGGACATCCAGGACTGGATGAGGTGCAAGCAATGTTTGGGCCATTTGATGTCTGTCGCAAAGGCGACTTTCAAATGTCTCTGTCTGTCTGTTGTAGGTCTTTTGGTTACATTTTATGCTGTTACCAGTGAGTAGAGTCCTAAGGGGTCCATGTAGAGGATGAAGATGGTGGCGGAAAGAAGGTTACCCTGGGGAACTCCGCAGGTGATCAGAATCTTCTTGGGTCTGGATGTGTCCATGTGAATGAACTAGTGTTGGCTGGATAGATAGGAGGAAAGCCATAGGAGGATGTTTCCTGCGAATCCCAAGACTTTAGGATGTGATTGAGGGTGTGGTGTTCGATGGTGTTGAAGGCAACTGAGAGGTCAATGAATGTCAGGACGCAAGGGTCATCTTTATCATTGGTGAGGAGGGTGTTGTCCTTGATTTGCAAGGTAGCGATCTCCGTGCTGCATTACGAGTTGAATCCATATTGACAGTTGTGCAGGCAATGGCTGACAATGACGTGTTCTTAAAGTTGTGCTTAGCATGTTTTTTTGATGATTTTGCCAATAAAGGGTAGATAAGTGGTGCACTGGTTGTTGCTCAGATTGTCAAGGTCTAGTGTGGGTTTCTTCAGGAGGGAGAGGATCTGGCCTGTCTTCTGAGCTTCAGCAAAGATGCCTTGAGTGAGAGAGGTGTTGACAATGGTGAGTAGGGTATGAGAGCTTCTCCTCAGGGGCTAAGCAGAGTATGTTTAAAAGACTACTTGCATTATGGTTTGAACTGTTGTGAAAGCTGCCATTTTTCCCCACCTGTGCCTGTTTGAATTTGGGTTTTAGTTTCCCCTGTACTGTGCTTATGCCTGCAGGGGCAAGCCCCCAGCTCATAACCCCCCCTCATGTTTTTTTATTTTTAAAGTTAAAAAGGCAAAGTACACCCTCAGAGGCTGAGCAGAGTGTGTTTAAAAGACTGCTTCACCTGCTTTACGGTTTAAACTGTGTCTGGAAAGTGTATGTAGCACTCGTTTTTGGCCTAGGGCCAGAAATGCTGCCCTTTTTTCCATTCACTAACACTAACCTTAATCCATCCACAAACATATTAACACACTCACAGTAAATGCACTTGACTACTACAAACAAACCCTAACTACATTTCATTGTCTCAAAAACCACTTCAAAACCCTACAACCCACACATATACACCCTTTTATCCCACCTGCTACACAAGGACACTTTCACTCTCCCACAAATCACCACTCTGTTCTATACCACTAGCAAATCCACACATCACCAACATAACACAAAGTCACATTATACATAACTTTAATCCATCCAGACACACACTCCCTGTTCATACAAAGCACCAGGTCGACCCTCTACTTGCTCCTAACCTCTTTCTGTCACCTCCAAACCTTTACTCAACCCTACATCATTCCATCCACCAACACCATACTCATCTTTTTCCCAAAGACACACAATGAAACAATCCACTTCACCATACATATTACCTCTTCCAGCTATCAAATCTAGCACAAACACTCATAACATACACTCTTTTCCAAAACACATTGCCGCCCCTTTACGATTCAACTTCCACTCACCTGCAATATTTCACATACAAATCCTTCTCAGAAAACCACTACATCATCATCTCCTCTCACTACCCCACGTAAACAATACATAACATATACACCAGCACAACAAAATAACACACAAATAATACACATTCTAAACCATCTTTACTGTCAACCTTTCTCTCTTCCCCCACACCTAACACAAATACACCAACACAACAATTCTCATTCAAAAACCTCTCATCCATTGCACAATTCAGAGCCTTACAACATGACCCACATGCTGCACCATGACTCCTACACTCTTATTCCTTCCACCCTAAACAGACACAAACAAGATAAACAACATGCCACTCTTCACAAATTCGTGTCTCCATGTCTATTACACAATAAGGCTACTCTACAAAAACAACCAGCTCACCAACTCACTCTCAAACCCCATCTCCTCCACCTACACACGCAGACCCATCAAAATGCCTTCTAAGCCTGCTGGACGAGGAATACGATATAGAAGAGCAACACGATTGCTATCCTCATAAAGCTAATACCAGCACTAATGACACACCTGCTACAAGTTAAAAAAATACTGCTCACTCTTCTACAAAACAAAGTCACACCATCACCAAAACACAATCTCTAAACTGCCTACTAATAAATGCTCGATCACTCTCTAAAAACAAGCATCACATCTACGACCTACTCACTGACATACAACTTGACTTACTCTTCATAACTGAATCATGGTTGGGAGATGACATGGCTCCAGCGTTGCATGAAGCCATTCCTCTAGGCCAGCAATTCCCAAACTGTGCGCCGCGGCACCCCAGTGCGCCGTCAAAACAAGCCTGGGGCGCCGCGAACACATTGACACCAAGCACATGCCCGGGATTTAAAAGGCTATGTTTTTATTGCATTCTCTACAATAGTACTCATTTGGTGGCGAGGGCGGTGCCACGTAAATCATTCATCATTCCTCTGGAAAGCTGTAAGCTTATTGCGGTCTGAGCAAGAGTTTTGCATTCGTAGGCTCCCTGATTTTCTGGCTTTCTTGGAAAACCAAAACAATCTGGACCCTATACAGTAACATTTAAAATAACACATTTTATTCATCAGTGATATGCAGTGTTGCACTGAATAATGGTGAAAACAGTCATTTTTAAGAACGTTTTTGGGCACGTTGCAAACTCAGGCATGCTTTTAAAGTTATCAGGAAGGCATTTTATTAATAGCTTTTTGCATATACTTAATGATGCCGGCTGTTTTTTTGATTCATGCTTAGTTTAAAAAGAAACGCTGTACAAATAATTGCATACACTGCCATATAGAGTAAGCAACTTCCTTCACGAACAATCAGTGTAAGCACCCTTTTTCTATGGTGAAAGACTCGTATTGAATACAAAGTATAAAACACACCCGGTGCCTGAAAAATGCTCTAACGGCTTCTCGCAGTGACACCACAGACCATCTAATAAAGACTGTCATCTGACACCTTTATTGTTCTGTATTTTTGCCAAGGGCAGATAATATATTGGAAGTCTGGGACAGTTCATTTCCAGTCTCCCACCAGTGTGCTGTTGCCTAGTTCCTTATCAGAAGGATGCACTAGTCCTGCCCAGCCTAGCACACACTGTACCAAACACTCACTAACCACAGACCACACTGAGGAGAACTGTAAATAAAAGGGAGAGACCCGAATTTAAAGCGGTTGTCCTAAGTCTGTGCAAAACTAAATTAGAAGAAGGCATGAAAGGGTTGTAAGTAAACTTCTGAAACCATGAATGTATGAGTTCTAAGCATTACCATCACTCACACCTTTTACAAGGCTAACATTGCCTCAGAAAATGGTATTAGTCCTTAAAAACGTTTTAACAAACACACTAAACTACATCATGCACACTCTTGTACAGGCAGTAATTATGCAGGCGCGCAATGAAAGGGTGCACCCACCAAACACATTCAACATCACCATGAAGTGTTGGCAGCCCTGACAAAGAAACCTCAAAGGCCAGTAGTAGTTACACATGCCTATTGCATCTCGGCATAAGTGAGGTATCCGGCGCGAGACCTGCAGACACTGCATGTGCGAGCACAGACATAGCAGCAGCTTTTGGTGGCAGAGCAAACAATATACTTGCTATAGCAAAGCCAATAAGGTAAGTGGGCAACAGAAAGGAAACAGAAAATAATAAAGATCATTCACACGGTAAATAACATAGTACAGTGACAAAATCCCCAAATCACAAATTCCTAATGAATATACAACACGTGCAAATGTTTTTGGAACATAACAGTGTGAACTTCCACTTGCGGGTGTTTCTTAAGTGAGTAAATATTTCTGATGACCCATGAAAAGAACACCAATCACATCACGGAAAAGGTTATCTTCATACTTGAACTTTAGTGCAAACTGCTGAAAGTGCTTCTCAAAGAAGGCGTGCCTGAGAAACCCTGTTGTATTTTTATTTTGTTACATCTATCAGAGAGAGAAATGGAAGTACTCACAAGGCCGGGCTTACATTCCCCACCCGCCAATTTTTTTTTAACATAATGGGGAGCCGCAGCCAACGGGCAATAAGTCAGAAGGAGCCCTGGGTCGAAAAAGTTTGGGAACCACTGCTCTAGGCTATCAAACTATCACACAAAATCATATAGGAAAAAGAGTAGGTGAACTAGCTGTTATATTCAAGCAAACAATACATCTCACTTAAGCTGACGACATTTCCATACCAGATTGTGAGGCCCTCTTCACCAGATGCAACCCTAAACCAACTTCCTCCTGTAACCTCCTTCTCCTTTACAGACCTCCACCTAGCAATGCAACATTCCCAGACACATTTCTAAATGCAGTTTCAACCCTGATAACACTACACTCCAACCTATGCAGTCTGGGTGACCTCAACATTTGGTTTGACAAACCCAATATGCCCCATCCAATGACCATCATCACCTCCTTGTCACACTGAACCTACATCAGATAGTTCACAAACCCACACACATCGCTGGACACATGCTAGATGTCATTTTTGCAAATCCAGAACTAATTACCTTTCAAACGATTACTCCAGTCGCATGGTGAGATCACCATTTGCTAGCTTTCCAACATAAAACACACCTAAAACCATCTTACATGCATCCACTTATCGACCGTGGAACAAACTCAATTTTGAATACTTAGAAACACAACTAACATCCAACACAGATCTAGGCACAATAAATTCCGTTAAAAAACTATATGAGTGGCTACAGGAAGCTTTTGATATTCCAATACCACTCAGAACAACAAAGCAGGACAAAAGAAAACAGGCACCTTGGAGAAATACAGAACTAAAAGAGATAAAACTGCAAATTAAAAAGCTGCAAAGCACCTGGCTCAAAGCAAAGAGCAATCCAGACAAACTTCACCAGTAGCGGCCGGCATTGCTCGTGGGTGGGGGGCGGGCGCGAGGGGTCATGGGGGGATTCCCAGGGGGTGTCGCGGGGGGATCGCAGGGAAATTAAAATAAATAAATAAAATTAAACTTACCTTACCTTTCCACCGGGTCCTGCGTCTTCTCGGCTCCTGCTCTTCTGCCTCTGACAGGAACAGGAAGCAGGCAATCAGGCTGATTTGATCAGGACGCCACCCAGCCAGGGGCTAATGGGGTGGGCATGTTCTCCATGCAGGCTGCAATGCAGCCTGCATGGAGAAGGGCAGAGTGCGCATGACTGGGTTGGGCTGCCCGAGACGGCTGACCAAACAGTGTTTGCGCACCCAGGTGTGGGCAAACCACTCCTCCCCTGCCCTGCTCAAAGAGCAGAGCAACCCCGCCCACCCGGCCGCCCGCA
Source organism: Calotriton arnoldi (assembly GCA_963921515.1). Taxonomy (NCBI): domain Eukaryota; kingdom Metazoa; phylum Chordata; class Amphibia; order Caudata; family Salamandridae; genus Calotriton; species Calotriton arnoldi. Next base: position 1,226,487 of record CAWUFW010005886.1, on the reverse strand, counting down.
ATGCGCAAAGCAAACATAAAATGGTAATAACTAAAAGTTATTACCATTTTATGTTTTGGCTTTCTCGCAATGCGAGAAAGCAGTGGGGCGACGCTCCTCTGCCCTAGTGGAGGAGCCGCCCCTGAACTTCACTTACAGAAACTTAACAGATTATACAAGTCAGCTATCAAAAAAGTTAAAACAGGTACTATTCGGGCAGAATTCAAAATGCTAAATGTGCAAATAAAGAATTTTACAAAATCCTCACAGAATTTCATAAACCTAAATACATAGAAAGAACTCATCTTATTACTCAAGAATTCACGGACAAACTAGCAAATCATTACACAACCAAAGCAGACATGTTGGACTCCAATTAAAACAAAGAAAAACCACCAGCACCAACCCAGTTCCAAAAATACCCCTATGAGTAGGCTAACCCACCCTCTCCACTCCTTCAAACAAATATCACAAGTGAATTTATGGATCTGGTCAAAGCAAGCAGGCCTGCCAGCAGCCTTTCTGGTCCTTGTCCACCACAAATATTCATGAACATTCTTCTAACTACTTCTGCTGCCACACCAGTAAGAAGAATCATCAATAATTCCTTGTATACACGATCTTTCCAGAAGACCTAAAGAAGGTATACATACGCACATTATTAAAGAAAATTAACCTGGACCCGCTTGGCCCCGACAACCACAGACCGATTACAAATGGACTTTTCCTTGGCAATCTGATAGGAAGAGTAGCAATCGCTTAGATGTCACAACTCATTGAAGATAACTCCATATTTTATGTCTTCCAAACGGGATTCCGTCCAGGAAGAGGCACAGAATCTGCCCTCATCACCATCTGGGATGACCTTAAGAAAACAGTAGACCGCTACAGGGTTGCTGCACTACTTCTCTTGGAGCTCTCAGCTATCTTCGACACAGTTAACCATTACACTCTAATCCAAAAATTCTATGAAGCCGGCATAGAGGAGACTGCCCTTGATTGGATCCCATCCTACCTTCAAAACAGAACAAATGTCATCTATTCTACACCTTTCTTCTCCAAACTGTACTTCACAAAAGCAGGGGTCCCTCAAGGCTCTATCATCTCACCCATGCTTTTCAACATCTACATAAAGTAATTACCAGCAATCATGAATGAATTTCAGCTCACATGCTATAACTATGCAGATGACACACAAATTAAACTGGAAGGCACAAAATACATTGGAAACTCAAAAATCTTCAGTTGCTTCAGAGCCGTTGATCAGTGGATGACACAGAGCCTTCTCAAATTGAATGCTTCCAAAACTGAAATACTCACATGTGGCGATTGCAAAAATGATGACACACTTTGCGCCTGGCCTGACGATCTGGGACCACCTCCTAAAATATCTAAGGAAGTAAGAAACCTTGGAATTACCATGGACTTCAAGTTATCAATCAATGCCAAAGAGATAAAATTAGCAAGCTTCATCACTATGAAATCTCTGCGACTCATCTTCCTCCACCCGGGATTTCCACACAAGGTCCAAGTCAGTATCTCTCTTGTACTGTCTAAACTTGATTATTTATCAACTATGAAAAGACTACAACAGATTCAGAACTCTGCTGCCACACTACTCCTACTTATAAAGCCACAAGCCCACATATCCCCTGCCTTAAGGGCCCTACATTGATTACCGGTTGCCAGAAGATCCACATTCAAGCTGTTTTGTATCACCCACAAATCAATAGATGGAACAGGACCTCTTTTCATCAGGAATAAAATCATTAAATACATTCAACACAGGAACCTGTGCTCTAGATTGGCACCTTGCCTCAAAATACCACCATACAAGAAAAAAACCATAGGTGGCACATATTTCTCTGTTCAAGCAACTAAACTATGAAATTCATTACCCCGAAACATAAGATCCAGAGATAATTATCTTATATTCAGAAGACTACTCAAGAGTTGGCTCTTTCCTACATAACCACCAAACTCAAACACAAATATACAGCATATCACTGTGTATATAAACATTTAATTTGATTACATGTATGTATCTAGATATATGTATGTCTTGATATAAATATGTATAATTTGTACTTCACTCCTATTGTAAAAAGAAAAAACTTTGACTCTCTCCAATGCACTACCCTATATTTCACCCTATACCTCTCTCTGAATATATCCTCTACCTGCACTCTCTGACTCATCCCAAACCTCATTCTACTACTATGATCTCCAAAATAACCCTTTCTAGACTCTTCCCTCCTCTATCCCTCCTTGGATCACCCCAAACCTCCTTTTAATACTAAGATCTCCAGCGATCTTTCAATCCAACTAACAGACTCACATGTCCACCGCTCAAATTAACCTAAATTTCGTTATAATAATCCACCATTAATCCTTTTTGGGTTCCAGAGTAGCGTGCTACTTGCCGAAAAGCGCTTCGACGCCTCGTCAGGGGTAGTAAGCGATATACAATTACAATACAATACAATTTAGCTGGACCCAGGCTGATTTCTAAGCATACTGGTTGCTGATTTTATCTAACCCCACAGAGCTACAGTGCCTGTTCTCACATGGAGGAGCTAAAATTATGCGTGACATTAGCATTTTTGTGCAGTCATGCGGGCACAGCACTAAATTGGTAGTCTATCCCCTGATGAGTGGTACTTGGCAGGCTGTGACGGTGTTATTTTGTCATTTCAATACCTATCAATACTGTTGGGGACAATGTTCACTTCCTTCTGACCAGTTTGAAATGAAATGAAATTTGTACTTGTAAAGCGCACCCATACCCCCAAAGGGGTGTCCAGGCGCTGTACGCATACCGCTGTGGAACCCTTCCTGGCTTTTCCCTGTGAAATGTCCACTCCTGGGCACCCCCAGGGTGAAGCCAGGCATCCCAGCGCTGTTGGGGCCATTGTGGAGATTAAGCAAGCTATTGCCCAGAGTTGCAGAGTGGGACCCATGATTAGAATAGGCACCGAGGCGAGAATTATCAGGTCCGAGGAAATTGAGCCCAAGACCCGCCGAGGCGGGAATTGAACCCTGGTCCCGGGCCAGATCTCTGCATCAGGGTCTGCCGCTCTAACCATTGAGCCACACTTCTCCACTTTTAACACCTGAGTACAGCAGTCAGCAACTACAAGAGCATCAGCTCACCTTTGCAAAGGGTCTGTTTTTACGCAGAATCACGCTGGCACTTTTAGTAACTTTTTATTCGTTTTTAGCAAGAAACATATTTGTTTTGGTGGAATCTGTCAATTATGAAGCAGATGGGGGATTATATGGCAAATGCGCCAAATCCATAATTATGAGGTAAACAAGGCAGCGGCAGACTCGACTTCTTGTGAGCCCCGTAATTAGGACCTGGGAGTTGCTGGTGTCTGGATAGACAAACAGGAGGAAAGGCATTTTTAACCATTAGGAGATGCTTACTTTCAAAATCTGCTGAGCAGGTTTTCAGCAGAATCCCCTAGGAGAGGAGCACTAGTGATGACTAGACTGCTGAGAGAACACAGACTGAAAGCAGAGGGAATCTCAGAGCTCTTTTAATTTCATATTTTAGCTCTGAATGGGAGGCTGTATCTGAAATATTCTGTTGGCCAGGGAAGGGCTATTCACGCTGCACCATTGGGAAGCCATGCTGGATAGATGCGGAGACAGGATGCACTGCTGAGTAGAACTCTGAGTGTAGGAAGAGCTTGGGCCTTGCAGCACCTGTGGACATCTGTCAGAGGCTTGTACAGTGCCTCACCCAGGGCTCAGTGTTGGGAATGTTTAGTATTAAATGATGCATGCAGACTTTGGCGAGTTCGCATCTGTGCACATGAATTATGAAGCACTTCAAAGCGCCCACAGCATATTTATTTTCTATTCTGTTTTAATCATCTTGATATAAACATTGGCATAAACAAACGCATCCTGTAAGCTCTGAGAATGGGTAAGAGCTAACAACTGCATTAAATATTAAGCAAACTTCAATTTTTTAAACACAGCATATTATGCAAAGAGAAGAAGCTGAACACAATTTCTATTTTGACACCATATTTTTCTTAACCTCTGACATATTTCCCAATTCAGTGTGAAATAGGAGGGTGCTACATCAGAAATTAGGAACGACATTTTTATTTTATATTGTAAGGATTCTGTAAGAACTTAGATTTACCAATGAACTGTCACTTTTTCTTGACTTCACATGGAAACTTGAGATTTACATAAGTTCCATTTGCTGGCACTACCTTTTGCAATTTTGCAATCATGTTAAAACACAATTTCAAATAAAATTGTAACGCTCACCTTTCCTCACAAGTTTTTCAAACATATTATACAACCAACATGAATTTAAAATCACCAAATCTAGCAGTACCTATATTGGGGTAACATGCAATTAACCATTTCTTTTCATGTTCTTTGGGTTTCCTTCCCTTGGCGTTTGCTCAAAACTCTTACCCCCTTATCTGGAGCTTGTCTGTAATGCTCTTTAAAGGAAACGTCCAGTAATCCGATTATTGGAGTTTGTCCCTGCTCTGGAGCATGATAAACAATTCCAAATTTACCAGGAGTTGTGTGGTAACACCAGGTGATCTCCTGGTAATATTTTGCACTCCTCGTAAATAGATGACCGGCGAAAGAACTTTTCCATCTGAAACACTTTCACCAACCCACCAGACACACTCTCTCTGCCTCACTTTCATCCGCACACATTCCCTGCATCCACAAAAGCAAAACTGGAGGTTGCTCATTCTCCTACATCACACCCAAGACATGGAACGACCTCCTTCAACACTTCAGAGTCTCTTCCTCACTTCTTGAGTTCTGCAAGAAGCTGAAGGCCTGACTCTTCGTATAAGCATCTTAGGGACCACAAACCTACACACAGTCGCGGCCGGCATTAATCGCGGGTGGGAGGGCGGGGGGTTGCACGGGGAGGGGGTGGCAAATGTAATAATACATTAAAAAAACTTACCTGTCAGCCAGCCGGCCGGCCGGGTCCCGCATTTCCTCGGCTCCTGCCTCTGGCAGGAACAGGAAGCAGGCAGCCTCCCTCCCCTCCCCTAAGCCAATCACAACTCTGCAATGGCAGCGTTGTGATTGGTCGGGACAGCGCCCAGCCAGGCGCCTATGGGGAGGCCATTTTCTCCATGTAGGTTGCATTGCAGCCTGCATGGAGAAAGGGCAGAGTGCGCATGACTGGTTTGGGCGGCCCCAGAGGGCCGACCAAACCAGTCATGCTCATTAAGGAGTGGGCACACCACTCCTCCCCTGCCCAGCCCTGCTCGTAGAGCAGACCCGCCTACACGCCCACCCGCCCGCCCGCAACCAAACACTTCTGCTTTCTCGCAGTAAACAGAAACATACAATTGTTGTTTTACCATTTTATGTTTCTGCTTCTCGCACTGCGAGAAAGCAGTGGGGCGACGCTCCTCCGCCCTAGTGGAGGAGCCGCCCCTGCCTACACACCTGCCCAATATAACATAAAATAACATAACTTCCCAGTGGTTATTCTTCAAAATGTAGGGATATCTTCTAAATTACTTGGGTAGATATATACTTATACATTTTGTATGATAATATAAAGTACATGACAGTGTCCATAGCAGTATAATGAATATAGGTCTACATTCCGTTGTTCTTATTCATTAATCATTCATTTCAGTCTATCAGCGATTTTCGAGCTGAAACGTTATGCTTCCAACCAACTTTGCGTGTTCCCTGTATCTTGTTCATACGCGGGCCATGCGTACCCACAGTGCATTAAGGCACTTGTGCATTACTCGTGGTGTCAATAGGGTGCGGGAGTAGATATGTTTTAAGGGCGTCCCATATATCTCTGGGACGTGAAGCTAGTGGGAGGAGTTCAGCGTATGTAAGTGTTTCATCCTGCCAAAAGATCATATCTCTGATCCAATCTTTAAACTTTGGTGCCCTGCCTCGTCCCCATCTACATGCTATTCTTCGTTTGGCTAACAAGAGTCCCAGAGATATAAAGCGTCGGTACCCGACATCTATGTTCTCCGTGTATCCAAGCAGAGCTAGCAGAGGTGAAGCCTGGATTGGAGGTGAAGCCATCTGTTCTAATGTTAAAAACACCTGCCGCCAGTATTCCTGTATAGTGTTGCATTCCCAGGCAAGGTGCAGAAAATCTGCCATTGCTATTCCACATCTGTCACATTTGTCATTATCTCGCAATTTATATTTGGACATATGGACAGGAGTGTAATAAGTGCGGTGCAAGAATTTATAATGCGTGATGCGTAGGCGACTACTAGAGGATATTTGCTCTGTCTGTATACAACAGTAGAACCATTGCTTGTCCGTTATTTCCTGTCCAATGTCTATAGCCCATCTGTCCCTAGCAGTGCATTGTTCTGGGATTTGATTGGCATATATGCTGTGATATAATGTAGATACCACGTGTGAGGCCGTAACACATCGTAATATTGTATGTAATGGTGGAAGTTCTTGCGGTTCTTGCGGATATGAAGGTGTATATTCTTTTATACCTTGTCTCAATCTGACATATAAAAAGATGTCCATGGGAGAGGGTGTCATTTTAGTGAACATCTGCTGCATTGTGCGGAACCTTCCATTTAGATATAAGTCACTCCAACAGGTTATATTAAACTTAGCTTTAGTCTTTTTGAAGGCCCCTTCTTGTAACACTGGCATCTTTGGATGGTACACTAGGGGAAGTAGAGGTGAGTACTGCATAGATGCTTGCATACGCCTGGCTATGTGCTGCCAAGCTTTCACCGTGGATGTAACCGATGTCGGGTCAGATTCCCGAGGTGCAGTTGTGCTCAATATGGCACCTTCCAGGGGTACGGGGTCTGCAAGCCATTGTTCTGCTGCCACTTGTGGCATGTATTTAGGAGGATGAAACCAGTAGTGTGCGCAATGAGCTTGTGAGCAAATATAGTACAGTTCTAGATTGGGGATATCAAACCCCCCCTGGGAGTAGGGCCTGGTGAGCATTTCCCATTTCAGCCTAGGTTGTTTGCCACCCCATGTTAGCCGAATCAGCTCTGTGCGCAATGCTGTAAAGAAGTGTCTGCCAGGGTCATATGGGATGTTCAAGAATAAATATAAAAGTGTGGGGAGAATAATCATTTTAATAAGAGAAGTACGCCCTGCCATAGATAGTGGAAGTGAGATCCATCTCGTGACGCTACTGGTGATGCTCTCCAAGGCTCTGCCGTAGTTTAAACGCATCAATTCAGCACGGTCAGTGGTGATATATATCCCTAGGTATTTCACCTCCATGTCACACCATTCTATTGGGAAGTCAGGAGTGAATGCTACCGCAGATGTAGTGAGTGGAAAAATCTGGGATTTCACCCAATTTATGTGTATTCCAGAGAGTTCCCCAAACCGTACAAATTCACGCAATATAGGATTGAGGCTCTGTTGGGGATCTCTAAGATAAAGGGTGATATCATCTGCGTATAATGAAATAAGTATTGCGCGCAGTTGACAGCGCAGTGCTTTATCTTGGTGATGTTGTCTTATTTTGGCCGCGAGAGGTTCAATCGCAAGCGCGAAGAGCAGGGGGGAGAGCGGGCACCCCTGCCGGGTGCCCCGCGTGATAGAAAAGGGGCGTGAAGCCTGGCCATTTATTAGGACCTTGGCCACCGGGGAGGTGTATAAAAGATGTATCCATGTCAGGAATCCTTTAGGTATCCCCATGCATTGCAGTATGACAAATAAATAATCCCATTCGACCGAATCAAAGGCCTTCCTGGCGTCTAAGAAGACCGCCACTGGGGCCAATTGGGGGTCTACATTTTGTTAAATAGAGAAAAGTGTACGAAGGTTGTGAGATGTCGCTCTCCCCGGAATGAATCCGGCCTGGTCAGGCAACACTAACTTTTCCATCAACAGGCTTAGTCTATTAGCCAGTATTTTGGCGAGAATTTTTGCGTCATTGTTGATCAAAGATGGTGGTCGATAGGAATCACATGCGTCCGCAGGTTTACCGGGCTTTAGAAGTGATGTAATGAGAGCCTCTCTCATAGAGCCTGGGAGAACGCCTGCTTCTTGAGCCTCTTCATAGACCTCTTTCAATATGGGAATCAGTTGATCAATGTAAGTTTTGTAAAAGTCTATCGGAAGACCATCTGGCTTTTCCTGACTTCATCTGCCTGATTGCAGCTCGTATCTCATCGCTTTCAAGGGGTGCAGTGAGAAGTTCTCTCTGTGCGTCTCCCAACCAGCCAAGGGCTAGGTCCCTCAAGTAGTTAGATAGGTCAGGTGGCTGCTGTCTGCGAGTGCTATATAAGTTGGCATAGAACGCGGAAAATATGTTAAGGATGTCTTGGCTGTCTCTATACCATGTCCCATCATCATCCAGGATTTCTATCACGTGATTGGAGAAGCGAGGTGTGCGAACTTCCACCGCCAGGGCCCTGCCTGGTCGTTCACCCTCCCATATCTACGCGCCACAAAATATTTCACCCTGAAGCGTATTTCTCTCTCGGCAGTATCTTTGTATTCCGAAAGTTTATCCCTGAACGCCACCTGAAGTTCCCCATTTGTGTCTTGTCCCATTTCACCTTCCAACTGCTTTAGCTCTCCCTCCAACTGTCGCAAACTACGTCTGATGTCCCGCAAGACTCCAAAGCTCTTGGCTATGCAGGAGCCGCGCATTGTGACCTTAAAGGCCTCACAAATTGTGCCCATATGTGTGACTGAGCTTATAGTTCTCTGGAAGAAATCTGTGATTTCTTGTCCCAATTCCGACCGGAAGGCGGTGTCCAATAATGCCTCTGGTACAAGCTTCCAACTCCTAGAAATAGTGGTCAGAGCTGGAGGGGATATCACCAGTCGTACCAGTGCATGATCGGAGTAGGTTTTGGCTAGGTGCTCTGCATTTAATTATCCATGGGCCCACTCCTCGGGTCACTACCCAGTAGTCCAGCCTAGCCCATGTTGAATGCATCGTTGTATAATGTGTGCCTTCTCTCTTTACAGGGTGAATGTGTCTCCATGCATCTAGAAGGCCATGATCAGAGAACATATCTGCCAATATGCCGGATGTTTTGGTATAATGATGAGGGAGAGGGTTGGATCTGTAGTTAATTGGCTTAAGAGCTGTGTTAAAATCCCCTCCCCATATGATATGTGTGGATCCTAGCTCAAGAAATTGTCCCCATAGAGTAGTGTAGAAATTCGGGTTGTCTACATTTGGCCCATAGCAGCATACCAGTGTAACAGACTGTGATCCCAACCTGCCCCATGTCATGCAGCACCTCCCTTGCGAATCATGGCTCATCCCTCCCAGGGTAAACGGAGAATTCTTCTTAATAAGGATCACCGTACCTCTAGAGTACGTGGAATACGAGGAGAAAACTCTATATGCAGCCCATTTACTGGCGAACTTGGGAGTATGACGTGGATCGAAATGTGTTTCCTGAAGCATGGCAATGTGAATTTGGTGTCTATCGAGGTATGCCAGTATTTGTCTACGTTTACGGGGGTCCCCCAAACCTCTAACATTCCATGTCAAAAGTTGGATTTTTAGTGCGTCAGTTATTTGAGCCATAAATCATATATCCTGTATTTATCGTGATGTGTTCTGGACCTAATTCTGCCTATGTACGTCTGTGCATGTAACAACAGGTCTACCCGTTTCGTAGCAGCGCTTGTTTGAATGCAAAACAATGTTCCCCATCCCATCCCACCCCCACCCACAACAGCACCCCAAACGTGCTGGCATGTCGCTGCCCACCCAACACCCAACCAACCCTACCCATTACAAACAGTTTAAAATTTCCTAAACTGTTTGGGGGAACGCCCTTGGGGAGAACGCTAGAGGGCAGACGAGATTCTCCCTTTTCCAACAGGCGTTGGGATAGCCTCCCATTAAACTGGGGGGGAGAGGGGGTGCTCGGCATAATCCATGTTACAGTCCCATTTCTTACAATACCCTCAACCCCTCTCCTTTCACTTTTCCAAAACTACTTATCTGACTCCAGCATCTTGGTAATGTCCTCTTCAAGTGGTGTATGTTGCGTCACACCCTGTGGGAGACAAACCTCAGTCCATAAGGCCTTGCCTTGAACCTAAGGGAGGAGAAAGGATAGTCCTTCTTTCCGGCCTCCGCTTAACCATGTCAGAGTGCGAGACAGACTTTCCTTTAAATTTCAGTCCGACGTTGGGGATGCCGATCTGGATGGGTGCTCCTTCGCTTCTCGTTGTGAAGTTTGTCGTTTGATACACTTGAGGAAGTCGCCCACTTGTTGCACATTTAGGAAGTGTTGTTTACCCTGGTGCGTAACTCGCAGGCGTGCCGGATACATTAGAGCATAGTCAATTTGTGCCTTGAGAAGTTTCTGTTTGGCAGGAATGAATTTACGTCTCGCCTCCTGCACTGCTGCTGTAAAATCGGGGTATATGGTAAAGTCGTTGCCTTCAAAGCTCAAATGTCTCTTTTCCCTGGCTAATTTCAAAGCTACATCGCGATCCCGAAAATTAAGTAAATGGGCTAGGCTATGATCGGTTGGGGATTGCTTCCTGGGGAGGTCTAGGGCCCAGCGAGCGATGTGCTCTTTCGATTATCATCTGAGAGGAGAAAGATTCAGCGCCAAATGTTTCTCGCAGTAGGCGTTCAACGAAATCTTCCATGCGTCCCGTATTTGTGCTTTCCGGAATACCAATTACACGTATGTTGTTGTGCCTACTGCGCGCTTCTAAATCTTCATTTTTCGCTGCAATTACTTTGAGAATCTTGTCCACCTGTGTGACCTGCTGTCTCATTTGTGCCGTGGTGTCTTCATTATCTGATATTCGTCTCTCCGTCTCTTTAATTCGTTCGTCATGCTTGTCTAGCTTGTGAACTATGGAGTCCATACGATTTGTCATGGAGTCCATTTTACTCTCTATGGAGGAAAAGCTGTGTTGCATAGCAAGCAGTAGACTTTTTACATCATCCTCTTGGGAGGTCAGTGGCTCTTGTGCGCGCTCTACGCTGACATGGTCCTGGTCATCTGAACTTGCGCGTGTAGCAGTTTTTTGGGCTTCGAAGGGTAACTTGGACTGTTTGCCGTCTGTCTTCCCCATTTCAGTACAGTTGTAATGCAGCTATGGCAGTCTGGCCCAAGGAGTAGCTTGATAGTATACTTTACTGCCGCGGGTGTGTAGCAATGTGCGCTGCTGCAAAGCAGTGATGACATCACGACCACGAAGATACCTCTACTGGTATGTCGCGCTGTGCTTATCCGCCTCCACAATATTGTCGCATTAATGACTGGAATCGCTTCGCTCTACAGGTCAATTAGCTGCCTTGACCGTGAACGTGTGTCACAGAGGTAGCTGCCAAAACAGCAGTTGTGGAACGTGTCTGTGCCACGGTTTGGGGGCACCATCCGATTGTTCAATGTACGGACGAGTATGATAGATCTCCGCCTCTATATCAATATGGCCCACTGAGTATCTTCGTGCGTGCAGGCTCTTGTTTGTGGTCGAACACTTGCACTTTTTCTGCCTGTATTGGAAACTCCAATGCGTCAAAGCGCTCGATTTTTAACTGATACAGGCTGCGTGCGCTCACTTTCCTTGCTTCTGTACCACAGAGTAGCCCTTTCATAGAATTGCGCTTGGCTATGGTGGTGTTTGGCTGATAGGTGATTTCCTACGAGGCGTTACTGGTGTGCCCCCCCATCGCTGCAAGGTCCGATTTCAGCGCGAGATCCGAGGGGGGATATTAGAGCATGAGTGATCACTAGGAGTCAGCGCAGATTTGTCCCCCTTACCGCTTCATTGCATCCTCTCAATGTCTTGGAAAGGGGAAACATAATCCGTGCGGTGCCGCCCCCGGTCTCTTTTTAATGACGGTCGCCGCTGCTCTGTCCACCGCGTGCTCAGCGAGGCCCAGTCCCCACGTGGAATCCTCGGGGCTCTCGTAGTGGCGAAGGTTGGTCGCGCCTCCAGCAGCGTTCACCGCGGTACCAGCGTCAAAGGTGTAGCAGGGCGCGGTCGCGTCAGGCGACGTTCCCTTCGGCCAGAAATGGTATCGATAACTGCCGAGAGGCTAATGGGCAATCAGCAATTATTTTTTAGTTATTCCGACATCTGTGGACAGGATAAAAGCCGGATTATGCCGCCGAGCAGCAAGAGCCTCACTGCAGTGTGGCCATCTTGGTCGTGCGCCACCTAGCGCCCCCGACACCTGCTAAAGTTGCAATAAAGGACATGGCATGGGAAGACACAATTGATATGGAGGCATGGAGTGATGATAGGGAGACTTGGGAAATGAGGGAGAGACTTGGGAAAGCAGAGACAAAGGCATAGAAACTAAAGAGGAGACAAAGGGAGGAATGGAGGACTCATGGGGTGTCATGGGCTGTAGGGGAAACATGGAGATTGATGGGAGAGAATAGTGAGCACCTGATATAAGGGCAAAGAAAAAACAGTGTCAGCGGGGCTTCAAAACAAAGTGCATGCCATCTATCTGCCAATGCACTTTTTCACCCTGTTTTGCCAGAACCCTCCATCTAACAGTCTTAAAACTAAAACAGTATTGGAAAATCAGCAGACAGACTTTACCAGTATGTACGGGTACGATCTACGAAGACAGGAGTGCGAGGCTGTGCTTTCCATAAGGTGTGGGTAGGAGGATCCTGAAAAGGGAATGGACTTCTGCGAGGTCTGGAACTCTCTTTCTCTTACAGTTCAGCAGGCCTCATCTGAAACTCATTTCAGGAAAAAAATTTAAACCTGGCTTTTTTGATCTGGTGGACAACTGGTTCCTCATTGTGGGTGGTCTCTTTCTTGGGAGCCAGGATCCTGGGACACTTCATAGAAAGTAGCTGTGCACTCTACAAATCTCACTATTATTATTATAATATTATTATGTATGCTAAATAGATGGAGATGATGACTGCTAGGGGAGGAGAGACAGGCATTAAATTAAATGATGCAATGATCACATTAATGAGCTTGTAGTACATCGACCACTGGACCGCCACATTATTTGATAGTTAACTTGAATATATTCTCCTTCTTTTAATTGTTAGTAAAATAGCATGACAATTCTGTAATTATATAGCACTGTCAACTGTCTGTATATTTACCATGTCAGTGGGACATTCACCAGATTGTTTCCTATCACAATAATCTTGGCATGCATAATTATCGTGCCACTGTCTCTGGGCACTTCGATCCCCGCAATATTTGTGCGGAACCTGGAAAGGCTGCCGGGCGGTAGTACATTCTTAACGCTGCTCATTTTGCATCATATGAAGACTTAAACTGAACTGTTTTCACTGAATCTGCAATTTTAAATAAACGTATTCCTAATCTTTTTAAAAAACTTATTTTAAGCTCTGCGCATTGATTTTATTTTGCTTTTTGCACTTACTTGTTTTAGCCTTCACTCCTCATCTGACCGCAGGCTGCACCCGGTTTCCCCGCCCCGGTCCACCGTGGCTGTGTGCCGTTTGTGTGGAGGGCAGGCAGCATCAGGGACTCAGGTGAGGCACTTCCAGTCCAGGAGGGGGCAGAGGAACTTTCCCGCGCTTCCCCCTACATAGGACCGATGTGTCAGCGTACGCGCAGCGGACGCGCGCAGTGGGGGCGCGACTAAGGAAAGCCCGTCTGCGCCCGTCCACGCCCGGCCGGGACCAGGGGCCATGACCCCTGCCCCCCTCAACCCCGCAGAGACAGACATAAGCACCGTAGAACACTATTGAAGGGAGTCCTTGTTAGCGATATCCTTAAATCTGAGAAACAACAATACGCAGTGTATGAAAGCCCATCCAGGAAACACTGAGGGCCCGTTTTCCTGCCATGGCTGTAAGTGGCATAGTTTAGCATTTTCTGACCGTTCCCACACAGAGACAGACGATCAGCAAACACTTAGATGTTTATATTTTAATGCCAGGTTGATACCTAGACATACTTCTGATATCTGGGACACTTTAAACGAGAGAAATCCCGACCTGGTTTTCATAACTGAAACATGGTTGGGCGATAGCAATCTCCCGGATATCGCTAACGCCCTACCCCCCAAATATAAAATATTGAAACAAGATAGGCAGAGACGGAGGGGAGGGGGGCTGGCTGTCCTGTTTAAAGACCGTCTCGCCTGTCTCCACCCTGAAGTGGTGCCATTCGGAGAGCACGAAGTACTAAAGTTTCAGGTATCCAGTGAAGGCCACACTTTGCTTGGGGGAGCAGTAATCTATAACCTCCCAGGCCACCAAACCGAACTGAGTGCTAAACTTTTTACTCAACTTTTCCCTTTATGTCTGAAATACAAACATTACCTAGTTATAGGAGACTTTAATGTACACTTTGAGGAAGTACTCAGTACCGCAGCAAGGCACCTAGAAAGAGATATGCAGATTCTCCAGCTCAAGCAATGGGTCAAAGGCCCCACACATAGCGCCGGGCATACTCTAGACCTATTATTCTCCAACATAGAGTCAACAAACATCTAGGAGATTACTCCCGTATCTTGGACAGATCACTCACTCATATCTTTTACACTCAACCTGCCGGCAAATGTAACCAAACCCCTCAAGATTGTACGAGTGGCAAACAGAGCCTGGAAACTGGTCACTCAGGACCTGTTCCAGGCCCACTTTTCCCGAGATAACCTAATTACTCAAGATACTCTGCCAGCTAATGCGGAAGCAATAAAACTTGAAGCCGAGATCACTAGTACTTTAGATACCTTTGCTCCCAAACTTAAACCTAAACTAACAAATAAACCTCCATCCGAGAAGTGGTACTCACAGGATCTCAGGATACTGAAAAGGAAGTGTAAATCATTAGAACACTCCTGGAGGCTGTCTAAACAGGAAATAGACAGATCAAGATATAGGGCTGAATTAAGGATCTATAATAATACCATCAAAAAAGCAAAGAAGACGTACTTTGCACAACAGATTAACGAGAATTGCAACTCGGCAAAATAATTATTTAAAGTAGTGAAGGAGCTCTGTAAACCAGCCAGCCTGTCTCAAACCTTGGCTCCTTCAAAGGAAAACTGTGAAAAGATCAGCGAATTTTTCGCTGATAAAATCAGCAAAATCTATTCCTCATTTGATACTAACTCTTCCTTAGCCATAACTAACTGGGAACACCTACCCCCACATCCAGAGGTCGCAATACAGATGGGCAACTTCTCCCCTCTTACAGAACCAGAGGTTGAGAGAGCCATGCTGGAAGTAAAATCAGGATCCCCCCTCGACCCATGCCCCCACTTTATATTCTCCCAGATTACATCAATAATATGCCCCTATGTCACTCACCTACTTAATAGATCCCTGGACACAGCAGTATTTCCAGAAATATGGAAACAGGCTGTAGTGACTCCTCTGCAGAAGAAAGCCGGAACAAACGTTCATAATCCAGAGAACTACCGGCCCATTTCTCAGCTTCCATACCTCTCTAAGGTCTTAGAAAAGCTGGTGAACAGACAACTGTCCAACTACCTGGAGGTTAACGAACTACTGGACAGTTCTCAGACTGGCTTTAGAGCCACTAACAGTACAGAGGCCACTCTCCTAGCCGTCCTAGACGACATAAGATCACTGACTGATCAAGGAAAGGCTGTTGCCCTGATCTTATTGGACCTGTCGGTGGCGTTCGACACGGTCTCACACAATCTTCTGTTGGAAATTCTCTATGAAAAGGGAATCCATGCCAAAGCTCTTCAGTGGCTTAGCTCCTTTTTGAGGAACAGAACTCAGATGGTACAAATGGGCCAGTTCTCCTCGAAACCAAAAAGCATCAGCTGTGGTGTTCCCCAAGGAGCCTCCCTGAGCCCAACACTTTTTAATGCCTATGTGTCATCTCTGGCATTGATAAGCAGGAAATGGGGCTTCAGCATCTGCTCCTACGCGGATGACACTCAGCTGATGATAACCATTGAAGAAAGGCATGAGGACACCAGGGTTAAGTTAAATAACTGCCTCTCAGAGATGGCAACCTGGATGTCCGAACACTGCCTTAAGCTAAACGCAGGTAAATCGGAAATACTGCTTTTTGGAGGAGCTAACCTAATTTGGGATGCCACTTGGTGGCCACAATCCCTGGGAGATGCTCCAGCGCCTAAACAATGCGCAAAAACTTGGGTATAACCATCGACAACACCCTGTCCATGCAGGATCATGTGCGGGTTCTGTGTGGAAGAGGTTTTGCGATTTTAAAGCTCCTAAGAAGGCTTTTTCCGTGGATCCCACTAGAATGTAGAAGGACGGTTACACAGGCATTACTCATCAGCAGATTAGATTATGGAAATGTACTGTATGTGGGCATGGCAGATTACTTTTTCTCACGCCTACAAGTGCTGCAAAATGCGGCTGCCAAGCTTGTGTGTAACAAAAGTAGATTTAGTTCAGCATCTGCATGCATGAAACAGCTCCACTGGCTACCTATGCGCCAAAGAGCAAGATTCAAGCTGCTGAGTCATGCGCACAAGGCACTGCATAACCTTGGACCCAGAATTCTCCAGAATAAAATCGAATTCTACTTCCCCACGAGGTGCTTAAGATCTCGACACCAAGCACTAGCCAGGCCCAGACGTATAAAGAAAGTGAGAGCAGGAGGCCGATCATTCTCATACCTGGCGGCTAAACACTGGAATGAATTACCCCTAGACCTACTCTTACTAAGGACTATGTAACTTTTAGGAAAAAGCTAAAAACCCAGCTTTTTCCTATGACGTAAGTGTGAGCAGCTGAAGGCACCCAATATAACCTACCATGTGTTCTTCAAGACAGCGCCGTGATATCCGTCAGGATGAATGTTGCGCTCTACAAATAAACAAATAAATAAATAAATTTGTGAAAACAATGTGTGTAGGGTTGGAGATAATGTATTTGTATTCAGTTTACAGAGATTAGTCAGTTTTTATATTCTTTACAGACTGAATTTGTGGTTTGTTTATTCTGTTATATGATACTCTATCCTGGGATGTCATTGGGCACATAACATACTGAACTGTTTCTGTAGAACAGATTAGATTTTTACCATATCTAAGGAGGTTTTGGTTACTCTCATCTTAAAGAAACCCTTGTTAGACCCAGTGGACCTTAAAAACTACCACCCCATCTGCAACACCCCGTTAGTCTGGAGAATTGTTTAAGCGGCGACCATCAAGCTGCAGACATTCCTAGTGGAACAAGCATTTTCAATGCAATAGGTCTCTCAATTGCGAGATTGTAAGCTATTGGCATTGTAAACGATAATGCCTTTTATTTATGTGTTTTTCAAAGCAACACCTATATAAAAGGGATTGTCATTTCTAATGCTAATAGCTCAAACTCTCGCAAATGCGAGACCACTTTAATTGTGGCCGCGCCCCATTCTTTAGATGCTGCTCGCCGTATTCAGGTTACAGTGAGCATCCTATAAAGAAAGGGGTGCGGCCAACATTAAAGTGAAAGCACGTATGGGGCGCTTTTACACAAAGTGTAAAAAGAAAAAAAGAAAAACTTTTGTAGCGCGGCCACTAAAGTGAAAGTGTTTGCGCTGTAAATGAAATAAATAAATAAGCGCTGCCACAAAAGTGAAAGCGACCCACGCTGTAAATTAAATAAATAAATAAGCTTGGCCGCTGAAGTGAAAGCGGATCACTCCGTAAATTAAATAATTAAATAAGCGCGGCTACTACAGTTAAAGCGGTCCGCGCTGGAAATGAAAAATACATGACTAATAACAATATAAAAGGTGGCGGCGTACTGCAACATCGTGGGTGGAATAGGGAAGATCATTATAGAAAATAGTGCTCACCGACTAGATAAAGCAGACCGTGTAACAACACCAGTAAAAAGTCCAGTAGTTATGGGAGATTACAAATGCAGACAAGGCGGCACCAAGGAGGGACTACTAAGCCTATTCACAAATGAAAAGCAACAATATTGGAAGGACAGTCACAGGAGCCAATCGAAAAGATGGGCAGGAAATGGGTGGAGCTTCAATACCATACCGCAATACAGCATGCCTTGCAAGCAGCGCATGCGCTGCCCAGGCTCGACCTAAAAAAGGTGCAGTGGGAGTTTGGCAATCTGGGTTTTGACTCAGAAAGGGGACAGAAACAGTCTTTCTTGGCTTTGAATCAACCATTCTATGTGTTGTGGGCAGTGGTGACCCAAGCTTGCTGATGTTAGTAAATCTTTATAAACTTATCGTCAACCTCAACCGCACAACCCTGATTGAAGGATAGGAGGATGTGCTCAGAGTGTTTGGTGTCACATGGAGATGGTTTGAATCCTTCCTATGTGGTATGAAGGTGAGGGTTTGTATCAGTTAATATCGACTGCCACTGGGACCACTTCTACCTCCCATACTATTCAATACGTGTGAGCAGCCGTAGGGTGTTCAGAACAGCTTTTTAAGCTATGCTGACAGCACTCAGGGGATTTTTCGTTTAATAAATAATCTTATTAAAAATCCTAAACGGATCAAAGAAGCGTTCTCAAAATTTTGATTTGACTGCAACTGACTTAGACTAAATGAGGCTAAAACTGAAATTCTGGTTATTGAGACTAATCCCTGGCTAATGAAAGGTAGAGGGCAGTGCACTTCATTTAAATTGGGATTATCTGAAATAAAAATGAAAGAGAAAGTTAAAGTTCTGGAGGGTCATTCTAGATGACCACTTATCATTGGATGTTCATAGCAATGTGATAATTGCGCCATCTGATTTCTTTCTAAAACTCATTATGTGTACCAAATGTTTACTGAGGAACATGAAAAGGCCAAGACAAGCAAAGCATTTGTTGGGGTAAAATGAACTATGGTACACTGGCTGCCTGTCAATTCCAGGAAATAATTTTAGATCATCATACTTACCCACAACACTGCATACTGTCACATCCTTCCCAACCCGGGAACATTGCAAAATGAATGTGCCACACACAGAGCTGGTAACCGACATCTTTATTCATCAGCGTAAAACATTCAACTGAACTTCTCATTATCCCCTAACTGTTAATAACCACACCATAACACCTCCCAAATGGTTACGTAATCATTTCATTGAGTCCGCCCAGAACTGCGGGGTCCAGGCACTCATAGTCTCAAGACACTACATCCCACCTTGTTAAATAAAAAGATGTAAACAACAGCAGCATTATATTTCTTTGATAAGTCGTCTAGGTGCTCGTACTGTTCGGTCATATCATGTGGTACGAGGTAGTTTAGATGCCCCCTGAGTGGACACTGAGGGTACAGGAGCTGAAGTTTGATCTAGACCGTCAGGCGGGGCAGCTCCACCTGGGATTACAGGGGCTGATGAAGGTCAAGATAGATGTCTGAAATGTGACGAGTCCTTTGTGATGGATTTGCCCAGACGTTGCCCCATTATCATGCGTCCCTTGTGCGTCAAAACTCTCAGAGCTCAGCATCAGATGGAGGGTCTTTGTTCCGCTTTCATTTTTGTGTGACAAGAACCCAGTCACCTTCATCAAAGACGATCTCCTGAGTTCGCCAACGGTGATCAGCATATGTCTTCATTTGACGTTTTTCAGCAGTGTCAGTGGCACGAATCTCGTCGGCATTCCCAGTTCGTTCAGAGGTCCACTGTGGTAGTTTGGCTCTTACAGCTCTCCCAAACAGCAAGGAGGAAGGACTCTCGCCAGTGGTGGAGTGAGGAGTTGAACAATAGGCATGGAGGGCTTAACATAAGGCCCGACTCAGCTCTATTCCCTTCATCGATGCACGTTGGATCACTCTCTTCAGGGTGCCCATAAATCGTTCTATGACACCTTTAGCTTGGGGCCACAAGGGTGTACTTTTTTTATGCTTGACATTGAGTCTAGTTAGAAACTCCTTAAATTTTTTGCCATTGAACGGTGAACCATTGTCAGATTTAAGGATGTCTGGGATGCTCATGTTGCAAAGATGCCGTCCAGCCACTCAATGACCTTGTCATGTGTTGTTGATGACATTTCCTCCACCAGAGGAAAGCGAGAATACTCGTCAATGAATACCATCAGATGATGTCCATTCGCTGGGGGCCCAAAGAAGTCAACTGCCACTCTTTCCCATGCACGTTCAGGAAGATTAGACATGGTTAGTGGATGTTATGTCACCTTAGGGGAAAGGCGATTACATAAGTGGCACTCCTTGAGTTTCCTCTCGACTCTCTTGTCCAAGTGCGGGAACCATACTCGATCCCTTAGGGCATTTTTGGTGGTGACAATGCCACGATGTCCTTCGTGAGTGTGCTCAATGAATTGTTGTCTGAGACTCTTGGGTATGGCGATCCTTGAGCCTCATAACACAGTACATTTTTTAGTGACAGACAGTTCATTCTGCACATTTCTGAACCTTTGAAATTCAACATCGTCACGCAGAGGTCGATCACTTTGTCTCCATGACTGCGCTGAAATGATATCCTTAAGGACAAGCTTGTCTTTATCGGCATTTGAAGTGGCAATGATTTGCTCAATGGATAATGCAGCTGGCGTGCTGGACCTTACAATGAAGTAAACAGCTGTTTTAGATGTTGAGCCGTGCCGAACTAGTGGTACTCGTGAGAAATAATCTGCAGGGTTTGGTTCTTGCCTGGTTTATGCACAATTGTGTAGTCGTACTCCTGTAAGTGCAACTCCCACCTCTCAATCTGAGGGGCATCTTGGTTTTTGGGTTTACGAATATGGTCAGCAGTGCTTGGTGGTCTGTAACAATTGTGAAGTGTTTTCCATAAAGAAACCCTTGAAAGTGTTTGCAGGCCCACACCACAGCCAGACTCTCCTTCTCTGGCTTGAGAATAGGCACCTTCTGTGTCAGACAGACTTCGGCTGGCATACGCCACAATGTATCTCTGAGCATTTGGATGTCCATTATGCTGAGCAAGGACCGGTTCCAGGCCCATTGGGCTTGCAGCAATAGTAATCTCAGTATGTAAATTAGATCAAAGTAAGCCATCTCAGTTGCCTTTTTAATTGCGTGCTTTATCCGCTTGAAGCTTTGGTCACATTCAGAGGACCATCGCTTAATCAGGTCTCTCAGTGGGGCACTTACTGTAGGAAAGTCACAAATGTACCCTGAACAATAGCTGGCCATGCCCAAGAAGGATTGTAGCATGGTGACATCTTGTGGGGGTTTGGTGGCTGACAGTGCTTGTACTTTATCTGAGTCAATCCCCCATCAAAGTTGCGTACCTAGACCTTCTGCCACCTGGGGCGGCCCCTAAGTTTTCCGCCTGGTGCAGGTAAGAGCGGTGGTGGCGGGTGGATCGGCTGACTTGTCCTTGGGGTAGTGGCGGCCGACTTCTTCCGGGGGTTCGGGTGGACGACGTACGACTTGTTCTCGGGAGCGGGGGGATGGTGGTGGTCGACAAACACGGCTTGCTCACCTCCCCCACCCCCAAAAAGAGTTGCGCCTCCTAGCTATTCCACTGCCTATCAGAGAATGTGCTCAAAGAACTTGAATTTGGTTTTGCGAAATTCACACTTTACTGCATTTAGAGTGAGACCTGCATTTGTAAGTATCTGGCACACCTGTTTAAGAGATTTACCATGCTCCTTCTGTGTTGTACCAAATACCATTATGTCATCACTGTAATTGAAAGCATGCGTAACAGGTTGAATTATTCTACGTATGACATCTTGAAATATTTCTGCACCAGATGGTGCTCCAAACCTTTTGTACAAAACCTTTTGTACTGAACAACGCAACATGAGTCGAAAAAGTGATAATGTGCCTACAGTTTTCTTCCCATTCGAGTTGATGGTATCCCTTGTGCAAGACCGGAGAAGCCTTTGTCTCCGTTCAGCTGCATGATCATATCTGCAATTTGTGGACCAGGATGTCTTTCTCTCTCGATTGCTTTGTTGGCCTGGCGCATATTCACACAAATGCGCACTGCACCTCCACTGTTCTTTTTTGGCACTACCACTATGGGCGACACCCATAGTTGGGGACGAGTAGAGCGCTCAATAATGTCGGGCTTCAACAGCATTTCTAGTTCTTTTTTAAACTGTTTTTATTAATACAAAGGTTGCCAGTACACTGAAACAGGTGCATTGCACATAATAAGTTTGCAGTCTTGGTGTAAATCAAAACATTCATGAGCGGCATTATTTAACAGCACATTTGTCCACTGGTTGTTCCCAGGATGAAGACGGGAACCGGGCGTCTTCCACCCACCCTCTCCCACCCCATGTGCTCCATCCCGGGGAGTAGCCCCTAATACCCCTCTCCCTCATGCCACTGTCTCAATCTAGTGTGCCACTGTTATCTCTGACATCACTTCCTATTTCTAGGCCATAATGTCTCAGCCTTGGGGTCCAAATCTTGGTGACATTTTTGGGGAGTCTCGGGCTTTATATGTCACCCTTTCTGCGACCATATATAAGTCCATATTCTAGTTCTTTGTTGACAGCTTCTTGCAGGTGAAATGCTATTGTGTGGTGTCACTGTGCAACAGGCCGGATCTCTTCGTTGATGTGAAGTTGTACTTTCATTGTTTTGAGCTTTCCTAGGCCACAAAATAACGACGGGAACTGACCCACAATTTTACATTGAGTATGAAGGTTGTAATTGATAGATATTAGTCCAATGTGAGCAGCAGTTGCAAAACTGAGTAGACATGCACTGGACGAAGTACCTTGAAGAATGTGAATTGGGTCTTGCACAGACGTCTTTTTATGTCGAAAGGTCACTGTGGATGATCCTTGACTCTGCGACGGTTCGGAAGCAGCTCATGTGTACACCTTTGTGTTTGCTGCATTGAGTTGCTGTACAAATGACAAGCTGTTAAACTGTTCGACTGGCATGATGCTGATCGATGCACCGCTGTCAATTACAAAGGTTATGGGGGTTACCTTGGGGCAGTGTCCATATGAATTATTTCGTTTCGTTGACTCTCTTGATTTTGTCGCTCGTTTGTCTTCTTTGCAAGCAGTAAAACCCATGTGTGCATGTCACTTTTTGTGATTATGGTCATCGCACATTCACCCTCTTCACTGTCGTTTGATTGTGACATTGAAGAACCTTTCTTGGATGAACTTGTTGACGATCGACTTTGTTTAGTTTCCACCTGTCGTAATTGAGGTTGCTCTTTGTCTTTGTAGGCGTGGCGAGAATGCCTCTGGAACTTTCTGGCATCCATTTTCTCATCTGGCTGTGACACATGTGGTTTCTCTGTTGCCTTGCAAACCATTATGAACTGATTTTCTTTTCCTTTTGCACGTCTGTCCGATGGCTGGACATTTGCTTTCATGTGGAAATGAAAATCTACATCAGAAACACAGTTTTCCTTTCTTTGAGGATGTCGACTTGCGTGCATCTACTTTGTGCTTGTGTTTGACCTTCATGATTAGAGCCGATTCACTCTTTGCTGTTCCAGCTTCCATGTTGGTAGTTTGCCGATCTGCTCTTTCCTCATCTCTTGCAGCCATTAGTACATTTTCTAAACTGAGCGTCTCTCTCAAAATGCGTCTTCTGAATGAGTCCAAAAGATAACCATCAATTACTCTGAGTTGCATGGTTTCTTCATCTGTAAATTTGCTAAATTGACCATGTTTGATAAGCATGTCAAATCTCTCAACAAACTCCTCAATCGTTTCACCAACTTGTTTTCTCACTTGATTGAAAATGTACCTTTCATGGTCAATGTTTGGCATTTGATTGAACTTGGCTCCTAATGCTTCTTTGATTTGATAGTACGAGATTGTTTCAGTTTTTGACTTTTTCTTTGTCACTTATGTTACTCCATCACCATCAAGATTCTTTAAATATTTAATGATTTTCTCATCACTTCTTCCACGGCATCCATGAAGTCATCAAAGGACTCAATCCATGTGGTCCATCTGATGCCAATATTATATTTTTTGGCAGTATCGAATGGTGGCAGAGGTTTCAAAAATGTGGCAGCACCGTACTCCATGTATCTTGCAGCAGCTACTGGGAGTCTTTGCTATCTTGAAGACCTTTTGAGCTATGCTGAAGGCCACCGGCTGCAAAACTGCCCAGGTTTTTTGCAGCTTCTCCGGGGACCAACAACCTTGCGAGCGCAACCCCAGTGTTTGCTCTTGAGTCACCTTGCCCACTTTGGAGGTCGTTAGGCCGGTGAGTACATTTCACGGCTTCTACCTGGTTGTTGATGCCTTTTAAGTCGTTCCTGGTTGTCACTGCCTTTAGCATCATACCTGGTTGTCGCTCCCTTCAGGGTTCATACCTGGTTGTCGCTGCCTCTAGCCTTTGCTTTGTATGAATGATGGCTCGGTGTTATGGCGCAGCACCGCATTTCTTCTTCAGCTTGGTCAGCAAGTCTTGATTGGCTTTTCCAGCGGTGCTTGTTTGCTAGGCCTCCAACTTCTTCGTGAGGCCTTGTACGGGCTGGAGTGGGGCCTGTACTCCACATACGCCAACTGCAGACTCTTTTTAAAAAATATTTCTTTATTCAGTTTTTGCAGAGAAAAACAAACATTATAACATACCCACCCCTACTGTTGAGGACATGTGAGTGAAACAGATGCCAATTATTACATAGGTCTTCCCAAGGGTTGGGCCGGAGCATGACACCAGCGCATCAATCAGAGCCTTTTCCTTTCATCGTGCGCAGCATCATCAAAAAAATCACAGGTTAATTTGTGGCTCAAGCCCACTACACCCTCCATTTGCTATGTATCTCCCGCTTTTCCGCACTCTCCCTCTTCTTTCACTTCTCTCCAGGAACCCCAGATCTTCTCAAATTAACATAGGCAACATCTCACTTGGTACATTAGTTTTTCTGCCCCCATGCACCAATCCATGCCTTCCTCCATCTCCCGTATGGTAGGCAGACCAACAGCAGACTCCTGTGCACCAGCTTGTGGTGCATTTGGCATGCATGAGCAGTTTGCTGTATTCTTGCAAACTCTCAGGGAGAGCAATCCTGCTTCTTTGGGGAACGTATCCCCTTGTCGTCGCCACTTGTCACGTCCCCCGGGAGCATGCAAAATAAATTACTCACACACAGAGCTCGTCACCGACGTCTCTAGTTATCAGCGTACAACATTCAAGTGAACTTCTCATTATCCCCTAACTGTTCATAACCACACCTTTACACCTACCAAATAGTTACGTAATCATTTCATTGAGTCCACCAAGAACTGCGGGGTCTTGACGCTTACAGTCTCAAGACACTACACCTGCGAGAATCTAAAACAAAGGTCGCAGCTACATAACAACCTGAAAGAGTGTTACAGCCATCCAATAAGAAGCTCTTTCTTACACCCAACCCAGAAGCAATAGAAAAAAAAAGGTTGGCAACTGGGAACTTCCAGCAATTGTGTGTTCTCTCTGGAATCCCTTGCCTGAGGACTTGAGAACTAATGACCAAAAATCTTCCCTTTCAGATGTCGCTAAAAAACCATTTATTTTGAGCTGCAAGCGCTTTCTTGTCTCTATGAGGTACAGGGTTGCACTGGCCTGTAGGGCAATCAGGCAGTGCCCGACGGGCTGGTATGACAGGTCAGTGCGTGGGCTGGTTTTATGAATATTTGTGGGCCTGTTTTATGGTCTGTTGGGCAGCATTTTTGTCTGGTATTACCACAAGCAATGCCTGCACATATGCATCCAGTCACCCATATATCTGCAAAACACATATACAGCATGTCTTTACAAGTTGAGAACTGCCATGATTTGCGAATATGAGCCACTTTTTTAACTATCTGATTCGCAAATGGGGGCCACTTTTATTTTGGTGCCTGAGCTTATTTTCTGTCCTAGTCCGACGCTGATGAGGTATTTAGCACTGTATAACTAATCATAATTCATTGATTTAGGTCCAAAGGGGTGTACTGACACCCCTTTGGACCTTTTGACCTTGAGGCCAAAGGTCACTTAATTTAATATTATTGATATCAAATGGTGTGTGGTGTAGTTTGCAGTGATCAAACCTGAGTACAAAATGGTGTCTTGATATGTATGGTGAAAGGTGTTTGATGTTGCTGCCGCTGTAACAAATATTTTAATGGTTTCGGGCCATTGAATCCAATGTTGATCTTTTTGGGTACAAAGGTACATAAATGGGAGCCGTCAGGCATTTGTGCATGTCAGCGACCACCGTGGAGGTGGCGTTGTCGAGCTAGAGACACAATACATTGTGGCAGTGTAGCCTGCTCCATTTTAAGTACAGTGATGTGAATTCAGCTAGCAAAAACTTTAAAGTGGCCATCTAGTGAAAAGAAAATAACAGTTCTCTTTACTCAGTCCTGTATCACTTACAACACCAACCGTAAGCGCTCTAAATTGTTCATTTGTTGGATGATGTCTGTGTGAGTTTTGAGACACATTGTGACAGCCTTCACTTGATGCAGCCTTTAAGCGAGGTGTAGCTTACCCGTCTTACCTTGTTAGATATTCATTCACTGCTAGGGTTCCTAAGACTCAGTGTTTATTGAGGTTGGTTAGTGTGTGAGACGTTCCCTCCCCATTTGAAGAGTAGTGCAGAGCTAGGTATTGTTGGGCAAGATAGTAAATCAGAGTATAGGTGTGTACGCCCCGTTACTAGATGTACCTTTGATCCATATGATGGAAAACCACAGGGGGAAGCCACTGCTTCTCTTTTTCATTTCTTTCTCCTGCGTCTCTCCCCACATCTTTCATGCTTCCTTCCAGTACTCAAGTAACTTGATGAAAGAGAAGAAGATGGAGCAAAGACAGTCATTTCCCTCTATATGGGTCAGTTTACCTAAACCTAGTTCGGTGTCGCCTGCATTATTTGGTAGAGGATTACAAAACTCTGTGCAGCCCATGCTGGCACCTCTGCTACCTGCGACAAACACAGATGAGACATAAATCAACCTGAGACAAGAAGACTCACATGGAAACAAGGAGGAAATACAAATGAGACAGGAAATGGAGACACTGACAATGGAGAAATAAAACACATGGTCTAGTGTCTAGGGTTGAGAACAGAATGACACTGGGAAGTGACAGACTAATACTATCATAGTAGTAGCAGTAGGATGAGAAGTAGGAGTAGTGTTAGCAGTATAATATAATTATCATCAGCAGTAATAATAATATTAATAATATATCAAGTTATTATTCTTAGTATAATTATATCAGTTCTACCAACTTCTGTCTTGCAATATTCAACCTTGTAACTTCCAGATTCATGTCTCCATGTTGACTAATGAAGTCCTTGCAAGCCAGCTAAAAGTGTTGTCTATGTAACTGTGACCAAGCATCCAGCAGGTTGTTATGGCTTCAGCCTTTTTCCTTCAGTAGTTTTTGGCACTACTTACCTCTGGCAAATGTAGAGCAAAGGTCTAGAATCAGAGATGCTAGGAGCAGGATCTCAGTTTTACCACCATTTAGGGCCAGCCATATATACTGCATCCACCGATGAACCTTGTGAAAGGCAGTGATATTAGTGGGATCTTCTCTAGAAAGGAGTAGCTACAAAGTGTGACATGATGGTACATCATCCCACCTCTCTGTGTTCTGCCCCTCTTCCCCTCCACAAACTTGCAGCAACTAATATAGTGTGCACATGCAGGTACGTTTGGCTGAAGAGCAGGCAATGACCTGCTAGGTGCAGGAAGTGTAGGAGGGGTAGTCCGTCCATGATCCAGCCAGCACTGTGGCATTAATGTGCACAGCAAAACTGTCAGTGTACCAAAAAATACTAAAACCTCTCGGGTCTTCAGTGCACAAATGGCTTGTGCGGAATCCTGCAGTGGTGGTGTTCTGTGTTTAGTAAAAATGGATTCAAACAAACAACCCTTACCCACTACATGTGGCACTGCCTGTGACCCAAAACTGCATTTCCGCCTAGCTCAGATGGATTTCCCACCAACTGGCCAAGCCCTGTGTTTATTGTGAACATGGCTGGTATGTGCAGACATGTGCAGTAAACCTAGTTGTAGCTTTAATAAACAAGCTTGCAGTTTGAAAAATGGAGGAATGTGGCTGCAGTCTCAGCTGCACCATTTTATATTCAAGTCTGCTCTGACCATCTGCAGGGGACTTAAACCAGCCCCCAGGGTTTACTTGGCTGCCTGGATGGCCACTCTTGCCTTGCTCTGCTTTGTTTTCATTGCTATTCTTTTTTCCTAAATGTATTTGCGCCTTGCACTTGCATGCAGTGAACACCCTGCCTCTCTGATATAACCCCTCCTTCTTCTGTATTGTTGCTGCTCCTTGCTATGAGAAGAAAAATATATCCATATATATTTACCAGAGCTGGGCTGTGTCTCAACTGCGGAAGCTTAGACTTGGACTTCATGGTATTTTTACAAAGTTCAGTTAATATGACTGAAATGGTGTGACCCTGGTTAAGTAAACACTTCGGTGTTTGCAGGACATTCCAGGTGGATTCAGCATAATCAACTATTCACTGCAGTGGCATGAACAAATATTAACATGCATTAAAAAAACTAATACTGGATAAAAGAGCACAAAACCTGAGAACCATTACATTAAATGTATACAATACTGCATTATTGAAACAGGTTCTTGAAGCCTCACAGCCTCAATATTACGACAAATAAAACTAGCTCTCCCTCCCTTACACCTCACTCTTTTGCCCAATGTTAAGTATTACAGCAAAGTCCTAACAGCCCAAGCCTCTGTTCCATTCTAGTTTACCTACTTTCAACCTACCCCGGTCCTATCTCTTTTAGAGCCTTCAGGGTTTCTTCCTGCACTCATTTAGGAGCTGGCTCATCTGTCAGTCCTCAACCTGCCCCTAACTCAGCAAAACAGGAAAACCCTTAGCAGAGATTTCCTGTCCCCAATTTATTCCTCGAACCACCTTATGCCAACATTTCCCTTAATAATGTGCCACTTTCTCCCTCAAATTCAACAAGTACAGCTCCAAGGTGAGGGAGGCGCAGCAACGCTGACTGAACCAGCAGGTTTCAGGGTTCAAGGTTGTAGAAAGTGGTCTCAAAGGGACGGGATTCCAAGAGAGGGTGCAAGCCACCAACTTTCAGGTGGCAGTGTCCATGGTGGTCTTGTCGCAGGCGATGGGGATTGGAACTCACTGCAGTGCTGATGGGAGAAACAGTACCCTCGTCAGACGGATTGACAAAGGCCACACTTTGAACGTGGTATTTATAGCCCTTCAAGCATGTGGAGAGTGCTGTCTGCCAATCAGAAGACAGGCTTCAGCAGGAAACAGAGGCCCTTACTTAGTCAGCAGTCATTGTACAAACAACAACAAAATACCAAACACTCCGGCAGAAAATGAGGGCAGCAGGAAACAGAGGTCTTTAATTCCTCTGCAGTGCATGATTTGTCAGCAGCCCTTGTACAAACAGAAATACCAGATATTTTTGCAGGAAGCAAGGATATCAGGAATCAGAGGCCTTTAATTGATTGCTCAGCGGTGCATGTTGTTTTAACAAAAATACCAGGCACTTGTAATTCATTCACAGCCTTGTTTATAATGCACACAAACTAAAGTGCATAGCATACCATTTAAAGTAAACACTTAGCAGAGCATGCAAAATAAATTACATAGCAGAGTATACAGCACCTGCCTAATTCGTAAATAGTGATGACAACGGAGAACATAACAGCACAGGCAGACTCGGGAGTGACTCTATTCTTATCACCTCCAGAAGCCCTTCTATACTTTCACTGACACTGGAACCCAACCATCTCTCTCCCTGGCACAGCCCTTTAATAGCCCATGACCAAATACCCAGCCATAAATCTGCTATAAAGCACAGGATATCCTCCCTTCTCCTCAACATTTCCATACCCCATCACACTTTCTCACCATCCAGCTTTCTTTGAATTCCCATCATACCAACTTGTATGATGTTCTTGTGGAAAGCACTAATGACCTCTTTATTAAGTGCAATACAGTGAGGGGCATATTTACAAGCAAGTGGCAGAGCGGGGTTAGCTCCAAAATTGCTAACGCTGCGCTCTGTCACTTTAGAAACGCAGGATTATGCTGTATATACAATAATACGGCTCACCCCTGCGTTTCTCCCTGCACTGGCGCTAAAATCAACTGCCTAGTGCCGACGCAGGCACCCTCGCACCATAGTGCAAGGGTGCCTGCATTGAGGGAATGATTGTTTATGTGCAGGAAGGTATTCCTTTCTGCACATAAACAATCCAGAATGGTGATTTGTAACTCCTATGTGTGCTGCATTGTGCAGCACACATAGAAGTTGCAAATCATCATTTTTTAAATGATTGTTTATGTGCAGGAAGGAACACCATCCTGCACATAAACAATCATTCATGGCGTTTGGCTGTTTCTATGTGTGCTGCACAATGCAGCACACATAGAAACAGCAAAAACTAGGAGAAGTAAAGCATTTCTCCTTGTTTCGCCAAGTTAAGACCAGGTTTCCCTTGTCTTAATTTTGGCGCTGCCTCCTATTTATGCCACCCTTGTAAATAGGAGGCAGCATCAAAATCAATGGGTGTTGCGGTGGAACGCCCACCGTAACATCCATTGTCCACTCCTTGCACGCTAAGTGTAGCGTGAAAGTGGGCCTTATTTACAAGACGGCATTAAGCGCGGCTTAATGCCGCTTTGTAAATAAGGCGAATCCCCTATCGCTACAGGGATGTCCTTAAAAGTGACGTTCCTGTGGCGATAGGGGCTTGTAAATATGCCCCTGAGTCTCTTAAATCCCACATTTTCATCTTGATCAAATCTACAACCAGCACCAGCTAGAGAGTGTCTGTCAGTGCTCCAGAGATTTGTCCCAGAGAATAAAACAAAGCCTTTGCAGAGTCATTCTTTGGGCCTGGAATGTAATGTGCTGAAAGATAATATTATGCATCATACATCCCAAATCAAACACCTGTAACAATTATAGTAGCTTCACATCCGTGCCGTCTTCCTGTTCACCAATGCTAGAACTGAGTCATTGTTTACGTTAAAGTTAACCTGCTTCTTTGCCAACATCTTTGCCGAAGGAACCAATGCTGCCACAGAATGAAAAACCCTCCTAGAGCTACGTTCCTCTCTTGTTTCTCACATTCTTCAGGCCACTTCTCAGCACACTAGCCCTCCAGTACAGTCCAAAATCTGCTGCCTCAACACATCTGAAAATATTTGCACTCTCCACATTGACTCATCCCCTAGAACCTAAATCATGACACCATTGAAACTTCTCAAAAATGTCACCTAAACTCACAAATCTGCCTTCTTCAGCCTAGTCTATTGATGCAGTAACACAAATTCCAACGAGGCCGAATTCATCTTCTTGCAGATAGTTATTCCTGTCCATAATACTTGGCGAGCAAATTTAGATGCCCTATCATGCACTGCTCTCTTCTCTGCTCCAACCTTTTTACCTGAACACCTCCTCAATCAGCAACATCACATACACTATCCAGAGGCAACCATGTCTTCATCCTGAATATGTCCAGCCAAAAACTGTAATGCAAGTGCTCCTACCCTTCATTTTTTCTTGTGCTAAAGGTACCCCAACTCCTCAATAGGATCCAGATGCAGATGCCGTAGGGCTCAATTATTTGCATTCCCAATCTCAACTATGATTTCGAGGGCACAGTTGATAAAGTAAAAAGTATATACATTTGAATGACTTTCACTGCTCTCATTTGAGTCCCACCATTTTATGCTTATTTTTGGAAACAAAGTGGACATTTTAGGATGTGGTCTTCCAACTCATTTGAATGTTAACTTAAATCTAAGCAGATATTTAATGAAGTGCCCCTAATTAAAACTTTGAAGGGCTGCCAGGAAGTATCCAAGCATTTTTTATTTGTTTTAAGGTAATACAAAGCTCCTTTTACAGGAATTTTTCCCTACAAATGTTTTATGTAATCTGGGCAAAACTTCACAAGATTTACAATGATAGCTGTAGGAAATTGGGTAACTGGTTGAGGGGGGTTAAACACTATTCAAGCAACAACCACAATTCTTGCCACGTTGGATCACAAGCAAACCTCAAATGAACCTGTGGCTAAGCCTATTGTAGCTTGGCGCAGTAGAACCCAAGATATGCAATTTTAAAGATTTAAGGTAGTTATATCGCCTAAAAGCAAAAAGCGCCACTTGTGGTTATCTAATTGTGCGAGACCAGGTGAAAGTCTAGCACAAAGGGTTCAGTTCTCGGTGGAGGAAGTCGAGAGGAGCAGGGAGAGCATCGCGGATGATCTCTGCTATAGCTCAAAGAGCAGGCCGAGCATCAGGGAAAGTCATCGCTGGAGATTCGCAGATCCTGTCGGGCATCGCGGACGGTCATTGCTGGAGATTCGCATTGGTAGTCACCGAGGGCTGTCGATGCTGTAGTGTTAAGTGCAGATTTTGTGTTGCCGGTTGATGCTGGCTGTCGATGTAGCGTAAAGGGTTGGGTTCACTGGAACTTCGCATTGGCAGTTGGTGCGAGCGGCAAGATCTTGCCACGAACCGGCCCATTCGCAGTTGCGAAGAGCCTAAAACTTCAGGATTTCTCCTTTATTCAAGGAGGTGCTCCACTGATGCCACACCAAGGGTCTAGGACCAGAAGAGCACCTCTTGGGGATCAGGAACTCACTCACGAAGGCTCCAGCAAGGCTCAGGCAGCTCCAGTTGCAGGTCCAGGCAGCAGGTGAGCTGGTCAGATGCAAGGAGGCCTCCGGAGCTTGTTATGTCCTTATAGCTCAGAACTGGAGGTCAGTCAGCTGATCCTTAGGGTCACTTCAGCCTGGGATGAAGGGTGCAGGTACCAGTCTTCATTTTCAGCAAGTAGGGCAGGCCTCAAGCAGCCGGGTGTCCTTCTTCTGTTGTATCCACAGGTCCAAGAGTATACTAAAGAGTTGGGTCTGAGGGTCCACTATTTATTGTTGGTGACAGCTTTGAATTAGGAGACTGTTATATCCTCAGTATTACATTTACATGTAAACCAGCCTAGGTTCTCCTAGCTGCTCAGCCAGAATGAGAGATGGTAACGGAATGTTGGTGTGACTGTGATGAATGGAATGCCTGGGTGCCCGAGTGGATGAGTGGTGACAGTTAGAGATGGGCTGAGCAGATAAGCAGGCTGATCCTGGTGGAGCTGGTACATGGCTTGTACCTGACCAGAGCTGGCTGGATAGAGATTGATGCTACCTTGACATGGAACCAATAAAGAAGACTTGGAAAATACTACAAGGCTACCAGTGTCTCTATGTACAGAGTACAACATTATTTTGGCAACGAGCGGACCTGGACCCAAGCGTACATAATGATAGTACAGAAACAAAGGAACTACAAGAAACTAAAGTAAGCAGCGAAAATAGAAGAAACCAAAGCAACTACATGAAGCAGAATGGAGTTCCAGGCAAGCCAGCCCCACCAGTGTCCTTGTCAACGGACAGCCCCTCCGACCAGTGTCATTAGCAACGGACACTACAGCCTGGAGATACTCCTAAGGAACTACAAAAAGGTTTAAGTGAGTTAGAGATGTAGTTATACTACAGCTCACCTGGTGTTCCAGCCACATCGATCTGCAAGGACCTCTGTGACTTCTAGGAAAAGGCATCAATGGTGATACTTTTTACGTGCTGTCTCTTTCTCTGATAAGTAGTCACAACAAGCTGCGTGCAGTGGCTGCACAGATGTGATTTATGGACTGCAACTGTGATAGGATTTCATTGGTACTACACAGGAACGGTGTGGTTTTACAGTTTGTTTTGTCAGTCTCAGTGAATGGTACTCACAAGCGCCACACATGTGATGGTTATTTGTGCTTCACTGCGACATGAAAAGCACGATCATGGACATGCTATTCCAACTTCAATTCTTTTCAAGGCATTTTTCTTCTACATCCATATGGATTTACACGTCTGGTTTGGTCTGTGCTTGGCCAGTTCAACATCTCGGTGATTGGAGCATGAGGAATGCATTGATTTATAATCTTGTGGCAAGCGACGGTGGTTCCCGTCAACCGTGCACCTGCTGTGCACACGCATGGAGTATACAACTGTCTAATAAAGACTCTGTACAGGTATCGGCACGATCGTATGCTGTTGGATTCAGAGACAGATGTACTAATTCTGTCCATGTGATCTTGTGAGGTGAGGCATTTTTTTTTGTTTTTTTGTTTTTTTTGTTTTTACTCTTTACTGGCTGCGCTTTACATTTGCCAGTTCAACCGTCTTTGAGTAGTTTGAAAATGAAGGCGCGCGCCATTCCCAGCTCGCGCGCAGCCCTACCTACTCCTTCGGTCTCCATGGATCCTCGTGATGCTGCGTCCAGTTGCCGCATGCACAGATGTGCCGGGAGCCATCCGGCGGGATGTCTGCAACGTGCCACCATCTTTTGGTTGTCTGCCAACCACGTTTCATTCTGCCAACCACGCTGCGTTTGCTAGCTGCATCCAAGTTGAGCATAACCTGTTGAAGTACGGGTTCAACGCGGCGTTTATGAAGACAAGATTAAGACTACAAATCGTCGTGGTGGTGGCATTTAGTGAGACACTCCGTTTCATGTATGTCGGAGTTAGTTTCTCTTGGAGTAGCCTGACGATGTTTTTTATGATCAAAACTTGTAGAGACGTTTTTCGAGGGATTTGTCATCGACAATATCAATTTGGTGAGAATGCTCAGAGTTGCTAAACATCAAACAGCATCTTAGTAATGTCCAGTATGGCGCGGGAGTGCTCTTGACTGTGTTTCCGTTTAGCACTACATTTACAGTGCTTTGCGGATACTGTGGTTAGGGGTCTCTTTTGTCCATTTCTTGTTACGCCGTTTGGGGGGCCCTGCAGCTAAGGTATTTCACCGTTCAGTGTGGCAGATTATTTCCAGAACAAAGAAAAGGTACATTCATTTCCACAATGTTTCATGCTGATTTAAGAGCCAAGGATAAACACAACAGAGACATCTATAGTGTTTTTACTTGTTTTAGCATTTATTTTTGGGGTTTGTAGTAATTTCTTACGTGTTTTTGGAATACCAAACTTACATTATTTATTTGTTTGGTTTAACTAGTTTCTGGTGGGGGGCACTAGTGTAGTGGGTACTCAGAGTGGTTGTATTCGGGTGAGAGATCGCTCACCGGTGTGGGGCATAGTTTTCTAGTGTTCTACAGTAAATGGATTTGTATGTGTATGATCTATGTTACTATTTGTATTTTGTGATGCCACAGTTTTACGCTCTTTTTGGTATGGGTCGTCAATGTGTTTGGTGGGTGGTCATCACTCTTTTATTCCTTAAAGGAGGGATGGGTTTTGGCTACGGAAATAGTCCCATCACAGTTGTATCCCTTACGTCAGGGATGGGGTTGGGTTTGAGTCCCAGTTAGTGACCTCTAATTGAGGTTTGGGCCATGGGTTAGTTCCCATACTTTATCGTTATTTAGTACAATCCTTACACAGGGTTAGGATATGGGTTTAGACCCCATTTACATGTTGCGCGCAGTACTAAGGTACAACCCTACATAGGGTGTGTGTTATGGGTGCTAGCCCCTTACACAGTTCCATGGGTCATTGTCGCATATACTTGTTAGTTTCCTTGCAGTTGGGATTGGTGTCGCAGGGTGTTTTACCTTTTGCGTCACTTCACATATCTTCATTGGGATTGGTTGCGGGGTGTGTTACCCTTTGCTCTATTCCACGTTATGTTTATTGAGATTGGTGTTGCGGGGTCTTTTACCTTTTGCATTACAGTATATTATTTTACAGCTTGTTTCAAAGTATTACAAATTGAACTTGAATCTTTGAAAGCTTACGCTTCAAAATGTTTTGATAATTTTCATGGGGGAGGATGGGGGATATTGATGCTCATACTTTTGATGTCGTATTTTGCCCATCTTTTCTTGATTTGTACTGTTCACTCTCTTGTGATGTTTTGCTTTAAGTTGCATCCCTGAGTTCCGAACATTACCGCTTTCTTGTCCATAGTTCTCTCCTTTAGTATTGTTATTTTTGTTTTTATTTAAAGGAAAGGGATAATGTTATATCCTCAGTATTACATTTACATGTAAACCAGCCTAGGTTCTCATAGCTGCTCAGCCAGAGTGAGAGATGGTAACGGAATGTTGGTGGAATGTCTGAGTGGATGAGTGGTGACAGTTAGAGATGGGCTGAGCAGCTAGGCAGGCTGCTCCTGGTGGGGCTGGTACATGGCTTGTACCTGACCAGAGCTGGCTGGATAGAGATTGATGCTACATTGACATGGAATCAATAAAGAAGACTTGGAAAATACTACAAGGCTACCAGTGTCTCTATGTACAGAGTACAACAGAGACGTTTCTGGAGCGGGCCACCCCCAGAGGTGTTTGGAATTTCCTTCCTCCCTGCCATGATCCCAGCTTGTCTGGGGGCACAAAAGACTAGTATGATCCCTTTAGAGTGTGATGAGACAGAGTCTTTGTGATGTGCAAGTGTGGTAGGTGACAGCTCCTGCCCCTCATCAAGTCAGAGAGGGCCTATCCTTCCAACACCTATTCCCCCTTTGTCTCACTGTCTGGAAGTAATACACAAAGACACAACTGCCAGCTACGCCTAGTCATGTGGCCCAGGATACAGACTGCAGGCACAGAATCCTAAAAGTCAGCAAAAACGGGTTTAGAAAACAGGAGGGTGAAGGCAAAATGTTTGATGATGACCCTGCCTACAGGGCAGTGGCGGCTCGCCGAGGGAGTGGTGGAGGGTGGGGCGGGGCAGGGTGGGGGGTAGTAAACTCCGGCATACGGTCGGTACGGAGTTAAGTAAATAAATAAATAAAACAATTTACATTGCGCGCGTTGCATCGCCGAGTGGCGATGCAGCGCGCGCAATGTAAATTGTTTTATTTATTTATTTACTTAACTCCGTACCGCCGTATGCCGGAGTTTACTACCCCCCACCCTGCCCCTCCCCCGCCCCACCGCCCCGCAGCACTCCCTCGGCGAGCCGCCACTGCTACAGGGCCAAGTCTATCAGTTGCAAACTTTTGGAAAAACTTCACAGTGAGGAGAGAACAAACTTGGCAACTTTACACACCACTAGTAGATAACCCAGGCTTAGGGTCTCAGTAGAAGTTGATGATAACAGGAAAGTTGTCCAAAAATTGCCATTTTCTGTGACAAAAAAACCTCTCAGTTCCCCGGTTTAATTTACACTTGTGTGTCCGATGGTGAAGCCTCACCTGGCTCCGTTATCAAAAATCCTTTTGTTTCAAAATACTACCAACTAACTGATGACTGAAGCCCCACCCTATTCAGGTCAAACCTTGCAATCTTTTTTTTCTGCTTGGCACTGCCGTGCATGGAATTGAAGTCTGAGTCAAGTGAAAAAGCAACTATATCTCAGTGCATCATAGAGATTACCCCATCATGTTTCTTGCTGTTCTGGCGTCCAAGAAAGGGGGAACCCCCATTAAATGCGTTTTGACATTTTGCCTTTCTCATTATCTTATCTTACCAATACAACTAGGTAGATTCAATGTTGATTTTATATTCTGTTTTTCATGCTGTGGTTGTTGCACCCCTCTGTGTTACTTCACACAGAGGAAACACCCAAAATCCAGTTTTGCTGTATTATTTCTGTGTGGTTCACTTCTTGGCACCTACATAGTGGAAATGCCAATGATGCTTCATACGCTTCTGGTATACTTTTGATTCAAGCCTTACCTAACCAGCACATGAATTCCCTCGCCAGCCCCATGCACAACAGGCTGTCTGCCCTTCCTGACCCATTTGTAGTTTTAAGTCTGCACTTGTATCGGTCCCCAACCCAGTGTCTGCCTCTGTCAGCCTGTGTGCATTTCCTTATCGTCTCCATTTCAGCCAAGACCTGTGCTACGAGGAGAAGCATCTGTGACAAGAGCAGCAATGGTGACAAGTGTTGTTGTCGTAATATCGCCCACAGAATTATTGACCTGAACAAATATTGACTCAACAATATTGAATACCACTACACTGTCAAGGTTAGCATATATACTACACACCTCACCTTTATGATATAGCTCAAGATCCTATTGTGGAGTTTCAGGTCTATATTAAAACATCAAAAGACATACAAGTGATGGACGGAATACAGAACAAATCAAAACATTCACCCCCAGTCAAAAGATCTGGGTTTAATCCATCATTCTTTTGCTCACCATGCCACTCCAGTTTAGACCTGGCCATATGCAAATCAGTCTTGACCCTGTGCCTCATGGGAACAGTCCAGACCGAACTGCCAAGCCAGGTCCTCCCTGGACTGGAAATAAGCATCCTAGGACTGGTTTCGGGGTTTCACCAAACTGGGGTGGCATGGTGAGCAAAAGTATGATGGATTTAACCCAGATCTCTTGACCTGGGGTGAATGTTTTGATTTGTTCTGCATTCTGTCCATCAATTGTGTGTCTTTTGCTTTCTCGCCCTAAGTGCTCAGGGTATGCCCAGACGTGGGTCCCGGGCTCACTGTGCCACTGGATTCAAGCTATCCTGGCTGATGAGGGGTGAAACCCCGAAACCGGTCCCAGGATGCTTGCTTCCGGTCCAAGGAGGACCTGGCTCGGCAGTTCGGGCTGGACTGTTCACATGAGGCACAGGGTCAAGACTGATTTGCATATGGCCAGGTCTAAACTGGGGTGGCATGGTGAGCAAAAGATGATGGATTTAACCCATATCTCTTGACTGGGGGTGAATGTTTTGATTTGTTCTGCATTCCGTCCATCAATTGTGTGTCTTTTTATAATAAAACAGCATCATTGTGACTCCACTGTGACAAGCAGCGACATCCAGATCCTTGTTTCACAGGTGACTTAATTTTTGCATTCAGGTCACTGTTTACCCACAGCAGTAATACGCTGCTATGAGGAATACCATAATATTAATCAACTTCTACAGAGAATATCAGCAGTACATATCCATCAATTGTAACCCTAAATCCAATGCAAACACTACCTCGTCCCCTCGAATCCTAACTTTCACCCTAACCCTAACGTTGATTTAGAGTTTGGCAGGTGGGTACTCTGTCAGATTAGGATATAATGTACTTTTAATAAAGTTGATGACTTTTGTGATTGAGTACCCATCTGCCAAACTCTAAATCAGGGCCTAAACCTAACTCTAACACTTTTCCTAGTCCTAACTCTCACTGTCACCCTCAGCTGGTGCTTCTCCATCCCATAGATGTATGGGCAGCTTTGAAGCCTATCCACAAGGCAAGCTAATCCCATATAGATCATTCAAGAGCTAAAGGGTCTTGTGGCCCAGCTCAAAGAACTAGAAGATGG
The DNA here is from genome assembly GCA_963921515.1 of Calotriton arnoldi. NCBI lineage: Eukaryota > Metazoa > Chordata > Amphibia > Caudata > Salamandridae > Calotriton > Calotriton arnoldi. Next base: position 1,187,454 of record CAWUFW010005886.1, on the reverse strand, counting down.
GTGTCAGACTGAAACTTATAACCGAGGCAAACGTAAAAAGTCCAGTTAACAAACACCACAACGATAAAGTGGGATTTATAGCAATAAATGTGCAAAGTTGCTGACGCATCAGGTAAAAGTCTTGGTAAATAGGGAATTGGTCTACGGTCTAGTTAAGCAACACATGCCCAAATTATTAAACACTAAGGATATTAATCTAGAGTTTGAAGACTTATTTGAAGACATTGATATATGCACTCATAGTAACAAAGAAGCCACATTTCGCCTTCCAAAAATAAACAATAAGGATTGTCAACTTTTGGCTGCAGACAATAAAGTGGATGAAACTGAAACAACAATAAGTCACTCAGTCTCTAGCAATCTCAGACTCTAGCACATGAAGTTTTATTAGCAAGTAACATAAACTGTGGACCAAATCTATCACCTTTCCTGATGGATGTGTTCAAAGAAATGCCTTCATTCAGTGCACTCATACGTGGCATACATGCTTCCTTTTGGGGTGGGTCATGGCTGATTTGCATATGGGTGGGCGCAATTTATAATGATACATTGAGCAATACATTGATGGAAGGGAATGCACCCACAGCAGTTGCTAGTAGTCACAATTATTTCAAACATTCCATCCATCCTTTTTTTGTCTTTCTGAGTCATCCTCAGTGGCACAGAAAAGTGCTGATGTAGTCCTCTTAGATATAGCATAGGGATTCAAGCTTTAACTCATTGATGGGGTGCAATGAGGCTGAAATTGAGGTGGAGTTGATTATGTTCCTCTGGGATTGGGCCATGCCTGGCACTTTGAGCTGAATGTTTGATTTTGGAATGAAGACAATATTGATTTTGTAAATACCACACAATGAAATGCACCCAGAGTACTTGTGATTGTAATTTCAAGTATTTTCACCCATACATTTTTTTCTCATACAATTATTTCTGGCCTGAAGGAAGCAAATATTACCTAATTTCCAGAAGGGGATCCTCTTCTGTGTATAAGCTATTAATCACATTCTCTGCTGAGAATTGCCATAAGACTGCTTGCCTGAAATTGGGTCTGAATAATTGAGGACATGGCGTGGAACGTTTTTGGGAAAGATCCAGTTGGATTTATGACTCCAGCTTCAAGTGCATTTAATTGGACTGAAGTTAGTGACTGGGCCTTGTTGAGATGTTTACCTAAAGATATTCTTGGAACACAAATCTTATGACGTATAGCAAAAGGTTCTTGTTTAGATTTCCATGTTCAGACTTAGAAGCTCATTTATCCTTTGGCAGGTGTCAGAGGACCGCCCACAGTATTGAAAGATCCCCACTGTATTGGCAGGAAATGTTTCTGCAGGGCTGGTGCAGCTGAACTACGTTTGGTAAAACTCATGCTGTGCCACCATCCTGCTTTTTGTTTTTTTTTTGCTGACCAAACCTGAGTGTTATTTCTGCAAAAGATAAATACAGTCGCTCTAACTCTTTGTTCCTGCATCTGAGGGTGATTGTTGATTTTCCCTGCCCTGGTCCAGGATACCGGGCAAATGTGCGCTGGAAGGTCCTCCCTACATTGAGCAGGAAGCCTGATGTTGCAGAGGCATCTGCCTTGTGGTCAGAAGGGCTGCTGCCAATGATTGATCACTGGCTCCCTGGCAGGGGCTCCACTATTTGTCAGCAGTTCACCATCGAAGAATGGGTCGGGAGAACAAGATGTTTGGTGGAGTGGGAGCTCTGTCAATTTATGCCAGAAGTGCTGCTCCACCAAACTCTACACAATCAATGAACCCAAAGTATTCAGATTTCTTGTGTTAAACAGCTGGACCATTTGGCAGCTCTACAAACCTTTCGTCTGCCAGAATTGGTGAATGCCCTTTATGGGGATTGAAAAGCTCTGAATGGGATAAGGGTATGAAATTCCCCAGGAAGACTGCATCTTTGTTGGGATGAAGCTCTGGGTACCACACTCTTGCAACACCCATGAAGGTAAAGCGTTTGTCAAGAAAATGAGCCAATTGCTCCATAATAAGGGTCGTTAGGCAAAATGGTCCCTTTACATAGCTTTTTTCATGTAGTTTCTCATAGTCTTGTCTTAGTGGTCTGAGTACTCTTGAAATTGGCAGTAATAGGCTCACCACAATTGGTGCACAGAACCCACACTCTGCACAGCAGCATACGAGTTAATTGCAATCCTGTGAAATCGTCGGCAGCCTTTTCTAGTTCAGAAATTTCTCAGTCATCAAGTGTTTCAGGCTCTCGAGATGCAGATCACACAACAGCCACCTACCTGTTCCCAGCAAGTATGGGACAACTCAGCTTGGACCAGGCCAGGAAACAAGCTTTCCAAGTCCTAGGAATCATGTCAAGGAGGATAGATATTCAAGTTGAGTCAGGAACTGCCCTTCCATTGTTCCTCCGGCAGGTAGCACAGCAGTCAGACACCTTTCTTTTTCTCATGTTGAATGGAGTGGATTGTGTAGTTTCCCATTGGTGGGTGTCCAATTTTCAGTTTTTTAATTCCTTCTCTGGGAGAGTGACCTGCGGTCCTAAACTAATCTCCAAAGCCTTGTACAGCAAAATTCCAAAGTGAATGAATTTCCAGAACGTGAAGGAGAGCTTTCAGCTGCCTTTCAGTGCCACCCATAGCAGTCATTGCAGCCCAGTCCATTGGAAAGGGATTCCAGCATCTTCTAATTGCACCCTCAGAGGATCTTCATCAGTGACCAGGATCAACAGAGTCTGAAGATGGTCCCTTCTTCAAAGTCCTACGTGAGGGCAAATATTTGCAGGCAGACTATTCAGAGTCTGCCTGTCCCTCTCATCTCCTGGTATTGGGTGCGAAAGCTGATCAGGCTGAGCCATTAAAATTAAGTGATTGTCGTCTTAAACCCAATTCGTAAATAACTCATTAACTGACTTTGGGTGGCTCAAGTATCCAGTATTCCATATTTCATAACTATTAAAAGTAAATTTGATAAATCCCGTTTTGGATGCAGACTACCAAAAACCGGATCACAAACTGCTCCTGGCATGGGAGTTTGTTCTGGCCTGCTGCAAATCACAGGAACTAACGGTGCAAAAGGCCAGTGTGCGCACCCAGGAATGGGCATAGTGTTTTAAGAGGTAGCGCGTGGCTGGGTTTGTTTATCAAGCATCATACCACAGCATGGGTAAAAAATACAGAGATAAGAAATTACTAAATATTTGGAACATAGTTGGCAGATGAGCTGGAGGAACCAAGCTTTAGGCAGGCGGGGCATCTCCTTGTTTTTGGTGAATGTCCCATTACCGCCCGTCCTTAAATGAAGGTATTTGTAATTTTGATCATATGTTCTCTCATTGACTCCTATCTCAGCTGTTTTCATTTTTTGTGGTTATTATTAGTTAATACTTTTTCCTGTAGAAACCAGGTTTGAACTTTGCCTCCTTTATTATTTCAATATATTGTTTATTTCAGTTGTGGAACTTTGCATTCCCCAGGACATATTCAGCTCAGGCCAAGGACATTTTCTAAGCCTTCGGAAAGACCCTGGACATTACCGGGGGATCATGGCCCTAGCATATTTAAATCTCTTTTTCCACACTCCCTCCTCCGCCTCCCGGGAGGATTTCTTACAAAGGAACACGCTTCATTATTCTCTCTGTTGTTGTGGGCACCTCACCAAGAATAAGATAGAGCTTGTGGCAGAGATATTGGAGTCCCAAAGGTCTCAGTATGTGCGGCACTGTAGGAGAAAGTGTGTTTATTCATTTTTTACTTCTCTCTACTCACAGTGTTTTCAGATCCTGGTCTTTCAGTGTTTAAAGTCTGGTTTGTGGAAGCCAATCTCTAATTCCACTTTCTTTTCAATCATTAGGTATTCTTCAGGCTCAAGTCATGTACAGTGCACTGCAGGTTCCTAGTGTGTATTGGCAGTGTCGGCTCCTCCGTAATGGCGGAGGAGCGTCGCCTTCTGCTCAGCACCAGCAAATGAAAAATAAAATTATAATAAATCAATTTTATTATCATTTTATTTTTAATTACCTGACTTAGTGAGCAGATGCCGCGAGTGTTGGGCAGGCCGGGCAGTGACGCAGCTGGGGGGGGAGGGGGTCCGCCCCGGGCGCCACTGTTTCTGGGGGTGGCGGAGGTGAGCAAGTCATGTCTGTCGACTACCACCATCTCCCGGCCCCCAAGAACAAGTCGTCTGTCGCAAACCCCCCCCGCTCTTACCTGCACCAGGCAGCAAACTTAGGGTCCACCCCGGGTGGCAGTAGGTCTAGCTATGCCACTGGGGCCGGGCCATACTCCCTGTACAGTAGGGAAGAGGAGTGCTGGACTGTAAGTGAGCATGTCGGTTTGGCCGGCCGTCTTAGGATGGTCAAACGGACATGCGCACTTAGATTTCTCCAACCCAGCTGTGTTGTACAGTCAGGTGGAGAAAAGGCACAGACTCCCTGTGCCTGAGCGAGTTTTAAACCAGATCGCTCAGGACAATCCCGACTCTTCTCTCATCCTGGGTAATAGCATGAGAGCAGCATCTGGATTCAGTGGGGTTTGGGAACCTGTGCTGTGTGGCCGTCGGGAGCAGAGTAGCACGGAGGCGGCCGGCAGAGGGGCCCGGAGTGGCAGCGCTGCCTCACCACTTTCTGTTGCCAGCAGCCGCCACTGTGTATTGGTCAAGTAGTCTCTTCCAATGTGCTGTTCAGTTGTTTCTTCATTGTTTTAGGTGCCTGCGAGGTATCTTCTGTGGTATGTGGTATCCCATAGTATGATGTTGGCAAGTGATGATGCTGTGGTCCAAAAAATAATACCTCCTTGAGGTAGGCTTTAAAATCAGAGAAATCTTTTAATTTCTATTGACTTTTCACATATTGCATGTGTGCTGCGCTGTACAGCACTTATCCAATGTGTAAAAAGTTGAAAAGTGTGTCTAGTCGTGATATTAACTATGGTGCAAAGGTGTGTGTGTGGTGGTAGGCAACCTGTCTGTGCGCCAGTGCTGGGAAAGACAGCAGTTGCACCATATCTTTGCAGGTATGGCCCTCTCCCTCTAGTGCAATGCAGCGCAGCAACTCTGGTTGCCACGCTTTGTGGCGCTATTTTTTTTGCAAATTTACCTTAATTCATTTTTCCACCCCACACACAACTTTGTGGCCACAAAAGTGTATTGGAGAGATGATAGTGTGATAGTTTTTAGTTGTGGTTTACTGGTGAAATAAAATATACTAGCTGATTTTTGATGGCAAAAAAACTTATGGAGGGCTTGTGCTTGTACTGTGTGCACTGTTAGTTCAGAATTACTAGATGAATAAAACCCCTTGCTCATCTGGAGCGGGAGAGAGTAACATTAAACAAAAATGCCAACACACCCTGTCGGAAGTTACAGCAGGTTTACCAGCTTTTTTCTATTTGAACAGGGACGTTTAATTTTCACCTATTGAATTACCACTCCTTCAGCTGCTCTCAGCCATCTTCTGGAGTCTGCCCAGAATTATTCTGGACACATCTTCTTTGACGAGGGTGTACAACTGCCCGCCATGTTTACCTGGTGATGTATTTCCCGCGTGTGTATTTTCAACGCCACAAATGATTTCCTGTTGTTATGTAGTTCCTTCCTCCCTTCCTGAGTTTCCACATTCTCGCGAGGAAACAGGTGTTCCGGTCGCTGGTTATTTTACAACTCAATCCCCCCACCTCCACCCCATTTCGGCCGTGCTCGGTGGGCTCGCTGTTGCTTGCTACAGTTATAATATTTCAATGCACTGTTTGTCTATAGGCGTTTTTACAAGTGTATCAAGAGGTGATCCAACAATAGACTGTCAGCATGTGGTATAAGTGTGTGTGCCTTATGGCCCTGAATACACATCTGCTTCCTTTGAGATATACACACCAGTGTCATCTTGTGATACACATACCCCTGATTATATCAAAGTTATTCCCCATCTCTGGTGATGTTGTTATTCTTTTTTTGGTGTTTTAGTGAGCGTCCCTAGGAGGGAAAGGTCCAGGTGTGGTTCCTATTTCTCTGTGCCAAGGGATTCAAATGGCACCTTACTAATGATGAACAATAAGCAAAGCCACTGGAATTATGTGGCAAAGGATCACCAAATTATGCGGTAGGGTTGTCTAAATTATGCGGCAAGCGAAGGCATATTATGCAACATATGGCAACAATAAGAAGCAGTGGTTCAAGCATTCCAAATCATCACTTTTTGACCTAGGAGAACTGTTATCTCAGGGCTGTGGCTGTGCCAGGCCTCTGCTCGTGCCATGGCTCAGTCATCTGGGGAGACGTCTGCTTGGCAGACCATGAGGCGCCCCTCTTTCTCCTTTCTGCCCCCTCTTGTGTAAAGTAAGTAAGCATGAACGCCAATTCACCAAAATTTCAGGGGTAGCGGAAGTGACAACACACACCTTTTTTGTTTACAGAGTTTTATATAGCATGAACTTGACCCAAAGTTATCAGGTATCAGATCGCTTCACATAGCACCAGTTGCGTTACATGAGGACACATTCATTTGTGTTAGGCACCGGGAGATTAAGGGGCACATGCATCAAGGTAGGCTTTTGCGATTCCTTAATTGCGATTATTAAGGAATCGCAATTAAGGAATCGCAAAAGCCTATGCATGTAGGAATCGCTATAAAAATAGCGATTCCTAAACATTCCTTAATTGCGACTCGCAAATTGCGAAGTCGCAATTAAGGAATGCCGTCCCATTCATTCCTAGGGCCTACAGGCCCCTAGGAATGAATTGGAGATTGCATGCGCAATTTGCGAGTACCAGTAGGTACTCGTAAATTGCTCATGCAATTTCAAGAGATGCAAGGGTGTCAAAATGACACCCTGTTGCACTCCTGAAATTGTGATGTGCACCCATGTTGCGCATACACATGCCCCAAGGGCATGTGTGTGTGTAACCTAAAACTTTAAAAATGCATTTTAGTGCATTTTTCAAAGTTTTTGCAAATTACAGACAAGTTTGATTTGTCTGTAATTTGCGGTCCCAAATAGCGAAATCGCTATTTGAAAGTGCTTCTAGCATTGCATTTAAGGAATCGCAAATTGCGATTCCTTAAATGCTATCATAATTTAGAATTCGCAAATAATTGCAAATTCTTAAATTGCGCATAGGAAACTACTTTCATGCATCTCCAAAGGCCAATTTGCGATCGCAAACGGCCGATTTTTGCGAATCGCACCGTTTGCGATCGCAAAAACCTTTGATGCATGTGCCCCTAAGTGATTTGCCCAGAATCCCAGGATGTTGCACCTCCTCGCCGAGACTCGAACCGGGTTCCCCAGATTTGAAGTTGACTGCACTAGCGGTTAGGCCACATCCTCTCCCCATATCTACCCTTTGACCTTCATTTTCACTCACACACACATGCTTACACATACACACACATCCACTCTCTCTCACATAAACACACTCTAACCCGCAAGCACGCACACAACCTACATTTAAAACTATTTTTTTTTTACTTACCTAAGCTGCCAGGCAAGGTCATATTCCAGCTAATAAATAGTAATAAAAAGCCATTTTATTGCACTAATAGTGAATAATGTACTAATAACGTCCGTGTAAGTAAGTAAACATAGGCTTGCGAAGCGCACAAGTACTTGTCAGCGTCTTGGCGCTAGCGTCCAGACAGAGCCCTTCCAAGAAAAAACGGAAGACCTGTTAAGCTAAGGAAGAAAAAAGCCAGATTTTCAAATGTTTGCTGAATTTAACCAAATCTGTCTCGGCTCTAAGATGGCTGTTCAGTGAGTTCCACCGTTTACACGTGGAGTGGGAAAAGCTTCTATCTCCCCATCGAGCCATTTTAATTCTGGGAATTACTACCATTCTAGCTGTGCTGGAACGAGTATGCAAGTGCTATTGAAAACGTTTTTGAAAATAGTCAGGGTCAACTTTGTGTGCATGGGGCCTTAAACTTAATTGTGTGTCTACTGCAAGCTACAATCAAAAGGGGATGTTGTCATGTTAAAGGTACATTGAAGAGGGATGTTAGCACAGTGTAGCTAAATCTCTGAGGCTGGACCGGAAGTTACAGCTTGTTACTAGGCCTGGGGCGGATGAGCTGGCTCCAGATGGCTGCATCTTTTCCTCCTCTGGCTCAAGAACAGAGGTCTGGAGTTAGCTCAAAAACGCACAGCATCTGCCACAGAGCCCACTGCCTGCCCAGTAATGTCAGATGTAATGTCTGTGACTGTAATAAACATGCAAAGCTACCACACTCTTCAACTTACTCCTAACAGTTCGTACTCAAAGGACTGCACTATCTTCAATAAATAATCCACAAATACAGAGGAGGCGAACCTATATGTTATGTGATCAAAATTGTAACTCTATAGTTAAGGATCAATTGTTTAATCCACAGGAAAAGCAGTGTTTTATCATTTATAACTTCTACCTCATTTAACCAATTTTCAATAAAAAAAAAACGTGCTGAGGATCAATTATTTGTTTCTTTACAATGTCATACAGATTGCATTTTTAAGGTGTGTGTGTTCCAAATGTTGAAAACCCCATTCAAGTTCCCATTAGAATGTTTGCCCTATGGGAACAATTGCTGCCCAGTATACTTCACAATTTGCATAAATATAATGATTGGGCCATTTCTGCACCTTCTCTTGGTTTTGTGTAAATGTGTTCAAAAGTTATTGAGAAACTATTTTATACAATGTAATGATCTAAGGGTAGAGTCTTAAAGTACACATCTGATTGTTTAATGGCTTTGAAGTTCATGAACCGCCTGAGTCAGTTTGTGAAAATCATCTCGAGCCACTGAAAGGTGATTTGCTGAAAAGGTTTTAAAATATGGATCTAACCGCCATTAATTCATGAGAGGACTTTTTCTCAGATCATGAATGGCTGTTCACAACCCTGCATTGCTTTAAGACATTTTAGGGAATTATATAGGAATATAGTAGGCGCTATCACTAAGGAGTAGATTAGTGTACTTCCTACAGCAGTGGAAAATACACCTTTACCCAGAAAACTGGGTAATTGTGCCACAGGGTTTCAGAAAAAATATGCATTTTTATTTGAAAGCAAACCTAAGCTGAAATGGCATTAATAATTCCTGCCCGATAAACCTGGCATTATTCATTTCCCAAAATCTGCACTGGTACTAGTGTGTTCTGCACACAGGGGCATGACCTGCCCCCTGCACCAATTGGCACTGGCAGATATTGGTGTTACGTACAACTGTAAAAAAAAATGGAATCATTGTAACTTTAGCCTCATGATCAATCTGTATGAACTTTCCAAAAAACACTTTGTATTATGACAAAATAAATACTTGATTCGGCTGAATCAAGATGGAAGAAAGTAACTGATTTTGGCTACTTCTTACCAGTGTGTATCTAATTTTGGACACACGTGCTCTGTATGTTTTTCTTTGTTTTGAATTAATCAACACAAAAATTCACTTTGGGAGAATATGTAATTGTAACTGCAAATGAGTTCCATGTGAACACTTGCCTAAAGTTAATAAAGGTTGGTCAATGATCAGATATCTGGGATGTAAAGCTGGTCTTGCACTGGGCTTGTCCAATTACCTACACATCTCTTTAAGGGGTCACAGTTTTGTTCTAAACTTTCCTTGAACATTTGTGTGTGTGTCCTCAACACACACACAAATTAGAGCACTGATATAGCATCACAGCACTGAGAGGAAAGAAGCTTGAAACACAATCTCAGTGACGGTAGAGAAAAATTGTGAAATTCAGGGTATCTGGATAAGTGTTTGTTGACTTCCTGTGGTGTTGCGTATGAACACGCCCGTCAAAAAAGAACCCAAATAAATCTGCAATTCTCCAATCTACAGACAAAGAAAACACCCAAACTTTCACAAGAGAATCCAAGAGAGTCAAAGAGTGCCAGTGGGTGGTATATGATGGCAGTACTAGGACCAGAATGAATGTTTTCATTGTTTCAATTACGTAAAATCGTTACAATAAATACAGCACAAAGTTAAAACAAAGAACTGTGTACAATCCTATTGGACTGTAAAATGTAAAATCAATTGTTAGTTATAATCATAAATTCAAGATTACACAATTGTCTCTGTAGTAGAAGTTTTGATCAACGTCACTATCTTTCACTGTCGTTTGTTTGACATCACTGATAACAACAGCGGAGATCTTTAGTTCTTTAAAATATTTTATATAAAAGGTCATTTATTATTCATAAATTGTTCTTAACCATAACAAAGTCTATGAAGGTGTTGCATCTTCTGCTAACCCCTATTTCAGCTCGTTTATCGAGTAGATAACTTTTCGAGGATTAACTGAATCAGCTGAGCTTACTTAAAGATTTAATTCTGTGAAATATTACCTTCATGTATTTACCAAACTGAGCTAGCTCTATTGGGTTGCTGGTGGTAACGCAGAATTTTAAGGCCTCCTTGTAAATAGAAATCCCATATGGTAGAAACATTGGTGTGAGTAAAGTACGACGTGCTGAAATAAATTCAGGGCAGTAGTGTAGTAGATGCAAAATAGATAAAATAGATTCTCTTCTATAGATGCAGAATCTGCAATATGTACTAACAATGGCCAAATTCCTCCAGTTGGATCTGTAGTCGTTGATGGGCAGGACCATAAATCTTGCACTTAAGATGTAGATTATGCAGGCATGTTTAGTGCCTCCTTTAGATAATATTGAATTTGGCTTGTTCCATATGATGGGCAGATTGGTTTGAAATGTCCATAATTTTCTAATTTTTCATAATCTGTCTTCCTTGATAACACCAATAGTTACTTTTTAAAAATATTTTTTAAAGCCAGGTAAGAGAGGGCATTACTGAAAAAAATGTCTTGTTCAATTTCAGGTCTTCAATAGCGGTGGCTAAGTATGTAGACCATGAGTTGTCATCTGACTTCTAAATCACTTGTATGGCCAACTTGAGGGTGCCAGGTTTAGCATGTGTGACTATGTGGTGGTATTTGATAAAAGATGATTTACATTCAAAGTCCTGCCTGAGAAATCCATATTCAAGGTGTATCTGAGTTTGGCGGGTGTACAGTTGTAGTTGAAAAATGCTTCTATATATGATGCATTGCAATTTATCTAGAACTAGTGTAAACTTTGATGTCTAATTTTGATGGACATAAGAAACTGCTGGGCTTAATTTTTGCTTTTATGACTCTTATGACGACTTCTGCCGAAGAACTGTGTAAATGTGTCTACTCTACACAAAGCAAGAGTTAGATTACTAGCTTTTTTCTTGATCTGCATTAAATGAGTGTTTGATTTGCCAATATTCGATAGCCAAACCCCCAAGTAATTATATGTTGATGTACAGGCTAGCCACTATCTTTATCTGGCCCAGACTCTACAGTTGTTATGATTTATTCTTACTTTTCCCAAAGACTATCATCATGGTTTTGTTCTTGTTGGCCACAGGGTTGTTCCCTAAATTATATTTGTTTAAGTCTTTCAGTGCCCGCTACAGGCCGATTTTGCTGAGGTCTAGAATATCCAAGGCATCCGCGTATTCATGGATCTGGATCTTATTTGGCCAAATCCTAGATTGAAGTGAGTTTGCTGTTATCAATGTCCTGCCAAGGTCAGTTGTGTAAAGATTGAATAATAGAGGTGCCAGGACGTATTTGTCTAGATCTGTTCTGAGACTTTGTTTCTGATTTTAATACTCACCCAGATGTTGGAATAGAGGGAGATAATTGCGTTGAGTAGTATTTGTGATATGCCCCATTTTAGTTGTTTTTCTCCATAATATTTGTCGGTCCACCCCATCAAAAGCAGCAGAGTAGTCTACAAAACATGAGAACAGGAATAGAGGATTAGGCAAGGAGGTACGGTATGGCATGTAAGAGAATATGACAATGTTGTCTATGGAGGAAGATGTTTGTCTAAACCCACTCTGGTAAAAAGGAATTCATTTTTCTTTTTCGTGCATTCTTCCAGGTCTCTTAGAAGAAATCTGTCATATACTTTAGCTTCCACGTCCACAAAAGCAATCAATCGATAGTTGGATGGATGGATCTGCATTGCTGTCCTTCTTGTGTTTTGGGTGTAAAAAAGATCCATGCCATGCTTGGGGCACTTGAATGTTCAATGATGACATTTGATATAATGGAATTAGCCCGTTGGCCCAGAACACTATTGTCAGCTTTGAAGAGAGCCCCTGGTAGACCACTGGGTCCTGATGCCACATCTTCTCTGATTGGTTTTAGTGCTCTTTTGTCATCAGCCTTAGAGATCAGGACCTCATGATTATTTTGGCTGTCAGTCCAGCGCTTGGCTGAGTTCATTGCTTCCTGTGGGATTTTTGCTGTATAGAGGGCTTGTATATGTAAATCCCACTTTGCTTGTGGAACACCATTCCATCGGTTACATGTTTTGCTGTTTAGGGAGTTAATGTACTGCCAGAATTTTACCTGGTTGTTATGACCCTGCAAGGTGTACATTTGCCACCACTGGTCTTCAAAGTATTTGCCGTTTTCTGCCAAGAGAGTTGCGCTACACACCTTCCTTGAGATTTTTAGGTAAAGCTCAACCGCCTTATTTCATGTATTTTTGTTGCAGTTCTTAATGCAGTTCCCAGCCTTAAATTTTTTAACCGTGATGTTACACCATGGGCTAATTGTGGGGCTTATATTTCCCCTTGCCTTTATATGATTTTGACAGTTTCCTTTTAAGTGATTATGTAGAGAATCTGTAATGGTGGACCAATTCAAAATAAAATGTTTGTTGTACATTGAATTAAAGAATAAGACTGTTTTAAGTGCAAGATTATACCATTCTTTGAAGCGATACAAATATTCTTTGAAGTTAGGGAAACCTTGCTCCATTTAGTCCTCCTTGTGAGTGTGCATGACTCTGTGCCATCTGAAAATCCCACAACCTTTAACTATTCTTCAGTTTGGAGTATGAGCTGGAAGCACGTGATCAGTGGTAGACTCTCACTTTCACAGCATTGTGTAATGCAAAAATACTGGTAGGCCAGACTAGCAAATCCGATGTGAAGTTATGATCCAACCTTGAGATCCCCCCGAACGTACGATGAAGATTTTGGTTTGAAGGCTTAAGTATTCGTACAGATTGAAGAGAGTTTAGTTTATTCGCTGAATGGGAGTCATTGACCTTTCTGGTGTGAGGGTCCAGTCCAGCTGGATATGGGGTGTCCATACTGTCTGGTCGAATGTCCAAATTGTTAAGGTTAAATTCTCCTTTCACTATGATCTCGTACATTACGTGTCTGCAAATTACTTCCTCTAATGCACCACAGAAACCTTTTAAAGTATTTTTCCGTCTCCTCCTATGCAAGTTTGGATGTATGTGGATAATCAATGTTGATTTAATATTGCCTCCTAAATTGCATAGGTTAATTGTTATTGCTTGAAGTGTAGGTTGTGTTTGTCCAATAGAGTAACTGGTACATTCATTGCTGTGGATACATAAAATGATAACCATCCACATGGTCTTCTTAAAGTGTTGCTTTTACTGGGCGGTTGATGTATTCCTAATATCCCGCAGCTGGTTGGGGAATAATGGCCCATGTCTCCTATAGGCCAATGATGTCCTCTGTTTTGATGAAGTTTAAGGCATCAGTCTGATTGATAGTTTGTTTAAGATTAGAGACGTTCCACGATATGAGTATGAGTTGACTAGTATTCAGTGTTTTGTTGGCTTGTGTTAGGAGTAGGTAATATTCTTGGAGGATGAAGTGGAGGCCAGTCAGCTCCAGTCTGCCTCTTTCTCTGGACCTGATGGTGACATTCCTTTGGTTATTTGTCTTAAGATGTATTTGAATCTTGGTGTTCTGGTGTAATGAGGGATCAAGTACACTGTTTACTCCATTAAGAATGCTTTTTTGCAGACTGTTGCCTTTCTGTTGCCCTTGTAATGACCAAGGGACATTGATACACACAGAAGAAACTGAGCTCTGTGTATAAGCCATATTTGGTGTCATTCAGTCCAGTATTTCTTTTCTGTAGCTTCTCCCAAAACTTCTGATGGGGGTTAAAATGGAGAATTCATGTTTTGTGACAACCCCACTACACCCCTTCCTCCCTCAACCAATCTGTAAAGATTCTCAAGTATTGATCCAAAACCTAATCAACACTGCCAATTACAGTAAACTCTGCATCACAACTATAACTTCACCAAAGCACATCCCAGGACCACATGCATGGTGTCACGTGATGTCACAAATTAAATCAATAATATCAAACACCGCTGACACTCATCAGTGTCCTTAAACCCCACAATCCACTGGGCCCAAGGTTTAGACATGCTCAGTAACCTCCAGAAAATGCACTCAGCACTCAATTCCTTGACCAGGCCCCCCTTCAACACCTCTACACTAAAGGTCCACCGAACCTGACCTTCTTGTTGTTCCCAGTAGGTTCTGGTTGCAGAGAGGGGTACAGAGTTCCATCCCCCAGAGCCTGCTGCCCAGTTGGATAGGAGCAGAAGGTCTGGACTTTGGACTCTTTACCCCAATACCCCTATCCCTAAACCACTCTGGAATTCTTTTTGAATGCCATGGCTTTCACATGCAGCTGCATGGATGGAGGACTGCTCCCACCAGCTAGATGTCTTTCCAAAGAAGAAATAAAAAAGACTGATACAGCTGCTCAGTACCAATACTTTAATGACACCAATTGATATGCAATTCTACAGGTCCAAGTTCAACATAGAGATGCCCTTGCCTTTGTTATAGATTGAAAAAAGCCTTTACTTGCTTTGTCTTTCAGCACTGACGTGTGAAAAAGGCCACTCTTTGGAGCTTTGGTGATATCACCGATAATGTCTGTCGCAACATCATTTTTGACGTCATGAGTAGTGAACTGGGGAAGCTATGGTTGTGCTGCTCACCATCACTGATTAATCTGATTGGTTTTTAGGTTTCGGATCGAAACATATCAACATTTCAAGTGTGTTTACAGGCATTTGTGTTTTTTATAACACATTATTTCATGGTCTCAGTAAACAATCATAACATTCCTTTCACAGAATTCCTTTCAAGGATTTTTAAAATGTTGTAAATGAATACACTTTGGACCTGTATCCATGTGACTCTCATGTGTGGGGTGCAGCATTTGGGCTATCCATGCACAATATCCCTGCCCCTGGCTCAACAGGGCCTCCCCCTTGGCCGACTCCAGTGGGCTCTGGAGACCCCAGGGACAAGAAAGTACAGACCATGGCTTTTGCTTGTCCAGCCAGCTATGATTGTACCATTTGGGCACGCTCTGTACCATGTCCCGCTAGGCCCAAACGCCACAGGGCACAAGCTTTGAATATGCGCAGCAGACACTGCAAACTAGTTATCGCAGAGCCCGTAAAACACATCCTCTGCCCATGCCAAGCATACTCTGTGGCAGTGCAGGATTTTCATTCATGCCATGCACACCGACTCCCGCTCCCAGAGCCTACGAGCCATTGTATGTGTCTGAGCATATTGAGATTGTGAAGTATTCACTTTTTGTTTGGCATGTTCAGATGAAGGCCCAGAATGGAGATTTTCAAAGCCAAAACAGCATTGTCAACGCGATTATTGTTTTGAAAATCTCATGAATTGTAGTCTTAAACAATGGTGCATGTATAGATCTACTGTTGACAATCAAGCAATCAAGAAAGTTATTCTGAGACACTAGCAAAGAGGTGACCTGATTGTCAATAGAGTGCAAGAGTTGTGATGAGCGAGTGTGGCAGCCTTGTCGGACAGTATAATGTGTGTGCAGGAATATTTTAACTTTCAGTTTATAGTACTTTATTTGGGAATATTTGTATTGCCTTTTTCAACTGGAAAAACACTAAAAATAAAAAATGTTACAAATAACTGATTGAATATGGTGTTCTGGTGATGTTCAAATCATGAGAAGGACAGGTTTAATGACAACTCCAATTAGATTTTCAATCTAATAACTATCCAACATCCTGGAAATGAATGGTTTGTGGATATAACAATATCAGATGCCTTTTCATGTGTAAATCAGACATCATAATGTATGGCAGCAATCGCGGTGACACTGCAACAGGTGTTGGTCTAACGATGAAGAACCTGCAGTTTCCTTGTTCTCTAGTTAAACGAGCATGATAAGTTTAGGCCACAGCTGCCTCCAGATGTCAGAATATTGGGAGGGACAAGAGCTAATTAAGCATGATGGGTCTGAAACTGTGGTCTGCAGATCTTTCCCTGCTGGGCAAATTCAAAATTTAATTTTGTAATTTATGGAATGAACATCACAAATTTAAATATCATTAGCCAGTGCTACCATCTCAAAACCTATCAACAAACAGTAAAGGCAGCACTTTCCTGAGGGAAAAGCCTATATAAAATAGCATGCTTCACAATCAAACAAGGCTGTAGGCTTGGTTGGAGCCTGAGGCGAGTCTTCCTTGAGGGGCACAGGCGCTTTTACCTATATAACGAGTGACCTGGAGGTATATGGATCCTCCCTGGAATAATCCATTCAGTGACCCACAGATGGAGCCCTCACCTCCTCCACAGTGCATATGTGTTGTATGCTATGTGAGGGTGGCCTGTTTCCCATCTGTTGCATTGTCTGGAGGGTATAAGACCATTTGTGGGGTAAGTATTGCCCTACGAAGGGCGCAGTAAAAACTAAGCAAATGATACTTCCCCTACAGGTTGCCCTTGCCCTGGGCATGCTCTTGATCCTGCAGCCTTGGCTCAGAAACCTCATTAGGATGGCTTCAGGAATGATTCACTTACCTAGGAGGGCAAGGTGTCCACTTTTCCCTGGGTTGTGCTGGGGGCACAGAATGTCTCGGCCAAGGGAACAGAGCAATTTGGGTCAACGGCGGACACGGTCACCGCACTCCCTGCTGTATTCCCTTCGTAGTTATCTTAATGCTATTTCAAATGAGTGTGCACATACAACTCCGGCACCTGCCGTTGTTAGGTGCCAGCTGCTGAGGCAGAAAGAGAACAAAGCCAAAAAGTTGGAGTGGTGCACTACTTTGGAGCCAAAGTTTGTCTTTTCAATAAATCAGTTACTCTTGTAGAATTGTCTCAAAAACATCCTTTATTTTTCATAAATATCCAACAGTGATAAACACCAGCCAACGCGTTTCGTTCATATACGATGAACTTCTTCAGGGCGTAGAATTATGTACGATTATCGCGGGAGGAAGGTCCTGAGTTCCCCTGATGTACAAGAAGAGCTAAGCTGTCTCGAATCACAGCAGAGTGACACCGGCACTGAGCGGGACCTGGGCTGCAGAGTGGCCGCCCCGGCTACAGGAGTTTGGGCTAAGCTGGGAGCCGGCTTCTCCTCTTCCTCCTCCGGTACTCCTGCTTGCCTGGGATGGCCACGCCTGGCCGAGGGGCGCTCCCAGCTTAGCCCAAACTCCTGTAGCCGGGGCGGCCACTCTGCAGCCCGGGTCCCGCTCAGTGCCGGTGTCACTCTGCTGTGATTCGAGACAGCGGGGCGCAGTATCAGACTCTTCGCAATCAGGCCCTTATTAAGGAGGCCCACGTAGTCACATTAGTTTGTGCACGTTTTTTTTATATTATTCTGCCACGACTTCGCAACATGGATAGAGCTCGCGCTTAGCTCTTCTTGTACATCAGGGGAACTCAGGACCTTCCTCCCGCGATAATCGTACATAATTCTACGCCCTGAAGAAGTTCATCGTATATGAACGAAACGCGTTGGCTGGTGTTTATCACTGTTGGATATTTATGAAAAATAAAGGATGTTTTTGAGACAATTCTACAAGAGTAACTGATTTATTGAAAAGACAAACTTTGGCTCCAAAGTAGTGCACCACTCCAACTTTCTGGCTTTGTCTCGGCCAAGGGATTAGCTTTCGGGGTGGGGGTGTTTGTGCTGGGACACCTCCCAAATAAATGACTTCTTGGCTTGGTAGTTGGGTCTGGGACACAAGTCGGGTCTGCTATGTCTATGTTGGTTTTTCTGCCAAGAATAAAAGACAAAGATTGTACAACTGAATGTGGACATGAAGAATATCGACATATAAGAATATTAAGGGACAAAATATTGAAAGGTAAGTGCATCTAGGGAAGTACAGATTTACTATTCCCAACTCCACATCTATATACCTGTAATATATATGTACCATGAGGGTACATATGTGTGGAGTTAAGTATAGAAAATCTATACTTACTACCTGCCAATATTTTTTGATATTTTGTCCTCAAAGTTAGTGTCATCAAAATGTTTACTTTAATATTTAGTATGCACACCAAGTCAAAACAGACACCTTTGATGTGAAACAGGAGAGAGAGAAATGGAGGCAGAGATACTCATCTGAAGGCTGAATTTCAAAATGTGAAAATATATAACCGAGAATCAATTCCCGCTTTCCTGCTTGTCCAAATTTTGGGATCTGAGGCAAACATTTTATTTCACAGAGCCTCCTTTTTCTTTATGATTACTTATGTGAGCATTTTGTTATACTTGAATTCAGGATACGCACTGTACAAGCACCTCTTATGTCTGATTCAATAGACTATAATGTTGCTCCTTCTATAATAAAAATCTGGCCAATGTTTCGGTTTTACATGACTACTCGCTTGCCTCTTAGTTCACTAATGGCATTGTTGTTGGGGGCAAGCCATGAATGTTTCTAAGTTCATGTTAAAAAACTATCACTTTTTATAAATGTCTGTCTGTGCAGTGATCTAGAGAATAACAAAAAGAGAGTGACAAGAGTAAAGGCTCACTTTACTTCCCTATCTAAAATAAACAAAGGAAAGGCAGCCTGCTACCAAAGTTACAAATCTTGTGATGGCCCTCACTCTCATGAGTCGGGAAACCCTTTAGATTTTTAAAAGAACCTTTACCCACTAACACTAGTTAGTGGCATGCTTCATCATAGCGTTCCCACCCGAGATGCCTAGCGCATCTGGGTCTGTTACAATGCCTGAAATACAGCAGAGCAGATTTCTTTGGGGTTTTACTGGTATCAAAAGGAGAAAATCACCTCAAGGTTTCCCACCCCTCAAGGTAATATTTAATAATGGGCACCTTAGGTAAGATTAAAAACAGGTGGATGTGATAAGGAATAGTGATGATCTTCCACATCCTAGGTCTACATGTTTCAGCCATCTGCAAAGGGCCCACAGGGTCAGAAGGGCTTTCTTCAGGACCAAGTTGTCCCTGTTAGTAATGAGTCGCACCTAGTCGGTACCCCCATGCACACTAAGGCATGCGGTACAAGTATGATAGTTCGTAACTTACAATCTTCATTATCACTCTGTATGATTATCTGTAGTAAATAAAGTGAGAGGGACATCATACAAGCTCTTTGTAATGCTGAATCGTTCAGGCATAGCAAGCATAACATAAGTATTTGTAAAGCGCAAGTTCACCCCCAACAGGTCATCTTGGCGCTGAATAACAGATGTTTGTTGTTACTCAACTCAATGGTACTCATTTTATCAACCTCAGAAAGGATAAGAGGCTGAGTGGACCCGCCGGGATTTGAACCTGTGACCATGAGGTCAAACACAGGCCCCTGCAGTGGGTGCATTAGTCCACTGAGCCACCAGACCCAGCACATGTGTCTGCCATACACTCAATTCCAAGCAAGCTGGAAATATAAAAATCACAATGGGTATCTCTTGTGAATTGTCTGTTAACCCACCACATTGACATTCATGCAGTAAGCATTCATAATGTGCCTAAACAGGAAACATGTGCGTCTCCCTGAGCAGTGTTCAAACTTATTAGTGCTAATTTTCAGGCAGTGCAATACATGGGTTCCATGCATTGCAGCATACAATGAGGCTTATGTGAACACAAGTAGTGAGTTAAATGCATTTCATGAGTCGCTTTATCTTATATGGACTATGTAACCCACTTATAGTGCGGTATTTCTTTTCGACATGGATACTCACAGGGGGGCGGACCCTGTAGTCCAGACTTTCCAATGAGTAGCTTGTGAGCTACTGGTAGCTCCCCAGCTACCTATAAGTAGCTCTCCTGTGGCAGCATAGAGGACTAAATTAGAAGCTTTTGCTAAGTTGAATTACTATATGTATATCGAAATTGAAAAGAATGTATTTGAGATCAAAATGTGCATATTTTAGAAACTCATAAGCTGATGATTTGAGAAAAATTGTAGACTTTATGAAATATAAAGATGATATTTGAGTGATATATCATACAGCATCAAGGAGACTTATGACCCATATTATTACCTTAGTACTAGTTGTATGACAGCTATGGCTGTTATGTATTATCCATGAAGAGGCATTCCAAATTGATAAAGCCTTTTTTAGGTCAGCGTGTAGCGTTTCAGCGCAACGCGCTGCTCGCTCTGCGAGAACTCTTGTGAGGAAGGAGATTTCAGAAGGGGGCTTTAAGCCCCGCCCCTCATTTCCATTGGCTGGCGTCACCGTTTATGCTAAACGGTGGCCTGCCATTGGAAATGAGGTGTTGGGGTTGCCTCCCTTTGGCCTTTTGGTCCGGCCCATCCGGACTGGATCGCCTGCTTCACGGCTGTCGTAAAGCAGTTTCTTATCTCAAGGAGGCGTGTTGTATAAACAAGCCCTGAGATCCAGTCCGGATGGGCCATCTCAAAAGGAGACAGGGCGCTGCGTGTTTATTTTTGCATGGCGCTTTCACTTTAAAGTGAAAGCGCCATGCAAAAATAAACAGCGGAAATGGGGAGCGCTTGGTTTTCTTGTTACTCCTTCCGATGGGGCAGCCTGCTCAGTGAGTTATCTGTCAGTACTACATAACTTCCAGGTGACGTTTGGAGTATTGCGACGGAAGACTCAACTCCATCTTCCGTAAAATAAAATCAGCAGCCTCAAACTGAGTACTAACATCTGTAGGTTCCAGCGCATAAAAACGGTATAAAGCGCTACACTAAAGCCAGGTTATCAGTATACCTCCGTCCTTTGTCGCCCAGCACTAAGTAGTTGATGTGTCTAATTAATGGAGGTCCCGAGTGTGTTAGACCGGTGCTGAGAGTGCCCTTTCACCAAGATGCCACCATCCGCTCACGCACCAGGCCACTCCTGGGAGAAGCAGTGCGTCGGGGCACCTGGCCCCTGGTAGGGCCTCCTCTCTGCCAGCGTGGGCTGTCAACGGCTCAACTTGTGACCCCAGACGTCCTTCCCCAGCCTAACGTCTGCGCACTTGCATTTTGCTCCCCCCTCCCCAATAACACTGTACTTTACACACCTGGAGGGGCGCCGTGCGAACATCGGTACTTGTCAAGGGTGGCGCCTGGTACCACACAATCTACCTTCCGAGAGGACTTTCCTCCTCAACGCACAACTTTTCCTACCGTTGCTGCCCTGCTATTAAAAGAAGAAAAAAGGCTCGCGCCGAGTCCTAAGTGCCCGCTTGTCTTTTATCATTCACTGAGCTCTTGTTCGGCGAGTTCTTGGCAAGCGTCAGTACCTGCCTCACAGGTCTATCAACAGTGTAAAATCTCCGCTGAATGGAGCTGTTCGACTTTCAAAATATTTGTTGAATGCGTTAGCTACTCGTTAATATTAACTTATGAGGGAAAACAAAGGGGAGCCGGTAGTTTGTTCCAAATTTAACAGGTGATAAGGGCGAGTATTTTTTTTCTCTAAATAGCAACTCTAGGTTGGACCGGTGTGTGAACTAGATAAGAGGCGAAGGAGGGCCGACTGTGGGGGCAAAGTTCTCTTGGCTGCAGAAGTGGTGAGAGTTAAGTCTGTAGTTTTATTTGCCTCAGGCTGCTGTGTGGGGCTGGGAGCCTGAGTGGTGGACTGGTTTGCAGAGAGAGTGGGGGTATCCCCGGCAGGCCCCCCCAAAGGCCTGCCCGGGAAGATACCGAGTCTCCAGTGGGCCAGCCAGCCTTCGGTATAGCCCCCTTGTGGCCCCTTATCATATGGGACACCACCTGTCACTTATGGATTTTCAGTCAAAGGCACTTTGCATGCCGGGGTTTTGCAGCCCCCTGTGTACAATGGAGAACGTGAACATATGAATGCAGCATACAGTGTGCAGCACACAGCTGTCTTAGAAGCCTAACGTGGTTGAAGATGACACACCTGACCTACGCTTTGGAAGCCCTCTCCCCTACTCTGGCATGACCCCCCCCTCCTTCCCCTCTGAAAACAGGGACCTCCCTTACACTAGTTCCTTAACATAAAAGGACCCCTGAATCAGATACACTCCCATAGTGCCAATATCGGCAACACTCGCCATCCCCCCATACAGCAATCTCCTAGAGAAATAACCAGACAAGACACCTTCTTTGTGGAGAAAACTGCTGCAGGTTTATTAGCATTACAAATATGCCAACATGGTGGGTTATCTTACGGGCGATCCCAAGCCAGGCAGCCCCTCGCCGCCTGCCACCTCATGAGCCAAATTACACTGTGGCCCTGCCAACGGTGTTTGCCATATTTTGGGGGAGGGAAGACCCCTCCCACCGGTGGACCAAAAGCCCACGCCCCTACTCACGCCCCATAAGGGGGCGGAGCCTGCCAGGCAACCCCCGGTTGCTCAGGTCCACAACCGCCCGTAGGACTAACGGGGCGCCGTCGCTCCTCCAGGGTCCAACGCGAGGACCTCCCTGGGGATATTTGGCCTTTGCACCCTTGTTGTGCTTCTGCAGATGGTACCCGCATGTACCTTACAGCCTCTGGATCGCCCTGTAACTCCGCCTGCAACACAAAAGAATACATTAGTCAAAACCCCCCCCCCCCACACCCTGCCTGAACGCCGGGTATGCGGTAGGGAGGGAAACTGCGTCAGGGTAGTGGGCAAAGAGGGCGCCCAGTGGGCGGTGAGAGGTATATGTACCTCACCCCCGCCCCCTCTGCCCGGAAGTGACGCGGGACACCGGACCCCTGAGGGTCCCAACCACTGGGAGGCTCCCTCCTGTGCCATCTTGTGGCACTAAGGCGGCCGCCCTCTTAGCGGGTCTCCTTCGTGGACCCCGGGCAGCCTGCATAGTGCCAATATCGGCAACACTTGCCATCCCCCAATACAGCAATCTCCTAGAGAAATAACCAGACAAGACACCTTCTTTGTGGAGAAAACTGCTGCAGGTTTATTAGCATTACAAATATGCCAACATGGTGGGTTATCTTATGGGCGATCCCAAGGCAGGCAGCCCCTCGCCGCCTGCCACCTGATGAGCCAAATTACACCGTGGCCCTGCCAACGGTGTTTGCCATATTTTGGGGGAGGGAAGACCCCTCCCACCGGTGGACCAACAGCCCATGCCCCTGCTCACGCCCCATAAGGGGGCGGAGCCTGCCAGGCAACCCCCGGTTGCTCAGGTCCACAACCGCCCGTAGGACTAACGGGGCGCCGTCGCTCCTCCAGGGTCCAACGCGAGGACCTTTCTGGGGATATTTGGCCTTTGCACCCTTGTTGTGCTTCTGCAGATGGTACCCGCATGTACCTTACAGCCTCTGGATCGCCCTGTAACTCCGCCACAGCTCTGGGTGTGGCCACCATCACCCCAGAGCCCCCCACCAAGCATGCCTGGGTATCCTAGCCACCACCTTCCCACAGTCCATAGCCCCATTTCAGTGGCCTTCAAGACCGGATGTATCTCTTGTAACACTGGGGCTCCCAGCGCCCCACCTGTTTGATGCGTTCAGCTGACAGGCCTGCCCTAAACGCTGTGGTAGCTGCTCCTATGCGGAATGAGTGGCTGCAGAATCATTTGCCTGTGGACTTGGCATGCAGCAAGCCATGCCTGAAAAGCCAAACCCCCTCTGTTCCGGGTATTTACACATGGCACTGTTAACTCTCCTGCGCGAGGTGACCATGGCCTCCCCAGACCGGGCTCCTCACCACCCTCAACGAGGGGTTATTTCTGACCCCTTAACTCACATGCCCCCAAATGGGTGCTACTTACACCTGGAGGATTTCAATTCTTCCCCCATAGAGTCAGATCATTGCCTCCCAGGTGTCTAACCAGGATGTTGGGAGGAGAGACCCACACCCCCCCTAGTCTGTGCTGCAGCTTATTCAGCAAGCTGTCCCAGCGCCTGCCTAGGTACCCCACCCAGTTAACCTGGGGGTGGAAAAGCCATGCCTCCCTTCCCTGCTTTCCGCCCACCGTGCTGCTCGCAAGACGCCTGAATGGCCAGTCACCCAGATCTAAGATCCTTGCAGAAAAGCAACGTAAAGTTGCCAAACACCTTTCTTTACTCATTGTAACCAACCCATACCACTCAACTTACACCTGGAGGAAATCATTCCTTACAGCCGTGCCCTCCTACCCAGGAAATTCAAATCATTGCTTCCCAGGTGAGTGACTAAAATGTTGGGAGGGGAGAACCACCCCATAGCCTGTGCGGCCGCTTTCACAGCAAGTTGTTCCATCGCATGCCAGGGACCACCAACCAAATTACCTCAGTGGTGGAAATACCACGCCTCCATTCCCGTGCTCCTCTGAAGGCGCAGGAAAGCCATTCGGCCAGACCTTTGATCCTGGCAAACAAGAAATGCCGTGTAGGAAGGTGGAATCTGACTATATGGTTGCCCCCACTTTTTTTATGGTGTTTTGCTGGTTTATGACTTAGTTGGACTGGGACCCTGCTATTCAGGGCCCCAGTCTATCTGCTCTCTAAATGACATGGAGTGCACTCTAGGTGCACTAGTGATTGGATACTGTGGTGCCTTATGAGTCCCTAGTATATGGTACCTTAGGTGCCAAGGGCATAGGTACTTCACAGGCCTACCAGGGGCTGCAGCATGTATTATGCCACCCCTGGGAAGCAGTCTAATTCTGACACCACAGGCCTGCTACTGCAGCCTGGGTGAGGTGGTGCTAGCACCCCTCACTGAGATATAGGTTTCCTATATCTCTCCTGCACACACATATAAACCTATCAGTCACCCCTAAGGCAGGCCCTATCAATCCTGAGGGCAGGGTGCTTGGCTTCTATGTGAGGGGGTGCCTCTGCCTGAGCAGGGCCCCTCTGCAGCTCTCAGAGTCTATTCTCTGGTGCTGTTTGTGGATGCGGTTAAACCATATACTATTTAAGTGCATTATATCCTCGCGGTAAATGCTAACTTTGGAATGGCTGCATCAAAACATGTCGTGTTTGGTGTCAAACATCTTGGAATACTACCCCCCGCCAATCTTGGCGGCGGGGGTAGCATTCCACCCTTCTAGAGGGATAAGACATGTACCTGCTGTGGAAACGCGGTAGAATCCTAAAGAGCCCTGGCATCACAAAATGGATGCCACCAGTCACAGACACTGGGTTTCCCTCCTGCTGATGACCGAAACTCACAGTGGAGGAAGCCCAACAATAGGCATCCTGTCACAGGGAGGTGTAACCACCTTCCAGACAGGGTTTAGTGTATTGGGGCTGGGTGGGTGCACTCTTAGAGTGCTTTGAAGTCCTGCACTGGGGGAGCAGAAGGCTCCTCTGTGCATATGCCAGTTCAAACCAGCTCAGGGGCTACCTGCCCCTGCTCTGGCGCGAAACTGGACAAAGGGAAGTGGGTGTAGCCACCCCTCCCTTGACCCTCCCATAGGTGGGGTCATAGAGCTAGTCCATCCCCTCTTTTTAGTATAAGAGGGGGAACCTTGCCATTGCAAAGCAGATAACCCCTGGACAACGCTCTACAGAAGAATCCTGGCCCTTCGACGTTCCACTACCTTTGGAAGACAGAAGAATCTCCCTTGGAGTCAAGGAGTGACTCCCCTGCTTGGCAGGCACCAAAAACGACAACGACGGTCGCAAACTACGCCGCTCCCGCCGGAGTCCGAAGTCCCTGCAGCCCAGGAAGTGGATTTCCTGACCTCTCCCAGGCCATCGTGAGTCCCCAGCGAAGCTGAGGCAAGTGGACCCCACGAGTAACGAGGAACCGCGACCCCTGAGTACCGTGCACTATTGTCGAGTGCAACCCCTTCACAACGTTCTACGAACCTGTGCTTTGGACCACGTGTGGTCCCGACCTCCAGCAGGAATCCTCCGAAGATCAGAGGCCTACACCGTCCCGAGTGACCGTGGGCCCCTGTTGAGTGATTCCGCCCGAGGTGTCTTCGCGATCCCTTGCCCGCTGGCTTGTGGGTCCCCAGAAGACTTCTTAAAGAAACCAAAGGGCTCCCCTGGTTGCTCCAGGCCTGCCCTGACTTACCCTCGCTGGGTGAGTCCCTCAGACCTTGCTGGTCTGCGCCATCGACTTTTCTTCATCTCCCCAAGACTTGCGGCTGCCAAGGCTTGTTGGCTCCGATCGAGTTGCCAACACCGCAGTCAGCTGCAGACGTCGAGGTACACACCGAATCCAGCTCCTGGTTGTCGTCGACGCCTCCTGGACCACGTGGCTGAAGAGTCAAGGCACCCGCAACCGACCTGAAGCGACCGACGACGGTGGGCATCCATCTTCCTTGCCCCGGGTCACTGCCAAGTGACTTTGAACACTGTCCCCTCTGCTTTCAGGTCATCCTCCTTCAGAATCCAGGCTTGGATTCCACCGGACACTTCTTCAGCTCCCGCAAGCAGCAAGTCTTCTTTGTTCGCCATTGAAAACGACGCCGCGACCCGACACCAAAGGACACCTGTGCACCCGGCTTCCCTGGGTGAGGTAACTCCAGCACTACGGTGCTCCTGTGGGTGTGGGCCCTAGAACTACTTACCCTGTAAGTGACTTGCTTGTAGGTTCTCCCGAAGTATCCTAAAACTCTTTATTTCCAACCGCGACTTGCCCCATTGAAGTTAACGGCGATTCGCGCCTGTGTATCCACACTGCACGCGTCCCCCGTGGGTCCTTTACTTACCTGCCTTGGGTGGTTTCGTGAGGCCCCAGCACTTCTGAAGGCCCTAGGCCTTGTCTCCTTGCAAGTCGTTGTTTCTAAGTCTCTTACTTAGTATATGGTCTGGTACGCCCCTAGGGCCCCAGCCGTATTTTGTGCTTAACTTATTGTGAAACGTTGATTTGTGCATATGTTTGTCTTCTAATCTCATAAAGAGATTAGTAGAGAGTTATTTAGAAATAAATACATATATATTTGATATATATACCTGTGTGGTGTCTTTTCATTTGGTGATTCAAGAGATTATATGGTAAAACAAGCTGCTTTACATTCCTCCGAGACTTAGCCTGAAGGCTGCTCTCCACAGCTACCACTAGGATAGCTTTCTTTAAAAGGTTGTCTTAAACCTATCTACCATAAGAGTCGATTTGCCCTGGTGCAAGGTGTCCACTTTAATTAGTGAACAGCATATACCAGGCCAACTTCTCACATTGGTGGGCAGCGTGTGGGATTCCAGCTTGCCATTGTTTTACCAGAAAATCTCTATTTGAATTACTAACTGAAAACCATTATAGGTACTCAAGGTACATATAAAGTCAAGCTTAGTATCAATAAGTTCTACTGAACTTAGAGCTGTGTGCCAAGGGATAGCACACCCTTTCCACAGCTCAAGCTAGGATCAGTAGGCCACAAACTAGTGTAGGTAGTACAACACTGCACAACACTAGAATGTCCTTAAAGGGTGGACCCAGTGGATCCACTCAGCCTCAGTATAAGGACATGGCTTTCTCTGACTTGAGAGCCATGTGTGCTGACAGACACCTGAGGATAGGACAGAGTCCCTCAACACTCCACCTGATAGATCTGCTGACAGCAGATGACCTTAGATTGGCTCTAGGAGCTAAAGGGTTTGAATCAGTGGGTGGGTCAGTCATAGTATCTGGGTCAGATGATGAAAATCAGAATGACCAAGACTCTGTGATTGAAGGGCCAGGCTCCAAGGGGCCTGAAAAGGACAGAGGAATTCTCCATAAGAGAACTGACAGAGAGGAGGAGAGGCACAGATCCCCTTCCAGGGAATCTGACCACTCTTATCACTCTGGCAGAGAATTTGTCCAGCAGAGGAACTCATACTTTCCCTTAAGAGAGACCTCCTCTGAGAGAAGGTGCAAACTGCTCCAGTATGAGGAAGCCAGAGTGGCCCTCAGAACCAAGCAGTTGGCACTGGATAGGAAGCCCTGGAGATCCAGAGAGCTTCTAGAAAAGAGGGGTTAGAACCCCTGGTGGCAGCAACAGTGTCCCTAGAGGCAGAGAATATATTCCTGACCATAGGAACCTGAGCAAGGTTGTTCCTCCCTACCAGAGTGGGGATGATATCCACAAGTGGATAACTGCTATGGAGAGGGCCTGTAGAGTACAGCAGGTCCCCCAAAAGCAGTGGGCAGCAATCTTGTGGCTCTCCTTTTCAGATAAAGGAAGAGACAAGCTCCTCACTGTTAGAGAGGAGGATGCTGATGATTATGAGGTCCTGAAGAGTGCACTGATAGATGGGTTTGGCTTAACCACTGAGCAGTACAGGTTAAAGTTCAGAGATACCCAGAAGGCACAGACTCAGGACTGGACTGACTTTGTAGATTGTGCATCCAAGGCTCTGGAGGGTTGGCTGGTTGGCAGTAGGGTTACTGATTTCAAAGGATTTTATAATCTAATGATGAGAGAACAGATCCTTAATAATTGTCAAAACCAGCTTTTACACCAGTACCTGGTGGACTCTGATCTGACCTCTCCCCAAGAATTGGGAAAGAAGGCAGACAAATGGGTCAGAACCAGGGTAAGGCCTAAGAATCAGGGTGGTGACCACAAGAAAGATTCTACCAAGTCCCAAGAGAAAGGTGGGGATAAATCCAAGGATAAGTCCACTACAGGGCCCCAAAATTCCTCTTCTGGGGTGGGTCCCAAACTCCTTCCTCTCCTGAAAAGAAACCCTATTGCCATGTCTGTAAAAAGCCTGGGCACTGGAAATCTGATCCCAGTTGTCCCAGGAATGGCAATAAAGAAAATGTTCCTCCAACAACTACTACCACCCCTCCTGGTACTACCAGTAGTAATCCTCCAGTTGGGAGTAGTGCACCCAAAAAGTTAGGTGCTTTTGCAAGAGGAACAGAGGTGGGCCCTAGTTTAGACAGGACCCCTCAACAGACTCCTCAGATTCTGATGGTGGTATAGGATTTGCCACCTTTACCGTGGGTCCCACAGCATTGGGCAGGTACAGACTGGAGCCAATAATTAATGGTCAGAAAGCTGTGGCATTTAGGGACACAGGGGCTAGTGTCACCATGGTGGCAGGGAAACTAGTCCCCCTCACCAGCTTTTACCTGAGTTTAAATACCAGGTGACCAACATTGATGGTGTCAGAACAGATCACCCCATGGCCATAGTCAATCTCAGCTGGGAGGGGGTCACAGGCCCAAAAGAGTGGCAGTGTCCCCAACCTTACCTGTAGATTGCCTGATGGGCAATGATCTGGAAATTTCAGCCTGGGCTGAAATTGAACACCAAACCCATCTGAAGATGTTGGGTGTCCCTGTAAAGGTTAGTGGGGCTGTGATGGCCACAGCCCCAGCCCAAGATTTTGGAGAGATGGAGCCTGGAAGAATGGCCCACTCTCCCCCAGAAGAGAGCACAAGGGTTGAAGAAAAGTCTTCTTCCCTCCAGACAGTAGGTAAGGGTCAGCCTCCTCAGGGAACTGACCCTACCCCTAGTGAAGGAACTGCCACAGAGGTAGTCAGGCCTGGCCTGGCCACCCCCTGATGGCAGAGGACCCTTACAAGGTGGTACCCAGTCTGGAGCAGGTAACCTGCCCCTCTCTACCCTGCCTCAGTCAGCCCAGGGCTGCAGAGGTCAGGGAGGTCAGTGGACCCCCAGGGCCCCCTGTCCAGAGGAACCCCCCATCAGCAGATTAGGGGCACCCAGGCTAGTAGCCCTAGCCAGGTAGAAATTCCTCAACCCACTGAGGGATCCCCCATACCTTTATGTAGGGACCTCCCCAGAAGGACTCTGTTAGGCAAGGGCAAACCTGGGACCAAAAGGTTCCAAACATGCCATGCCCCTCCAGTGTTCCACCCAAAGGGACCCAACCCCCGGCTGTAGGCAGTCAAAGGTTGACCCTTAGAGCAGAGTACCACTCAGTCATGGAAAGACAGGCATACATGGTGACCAGTGAGCTGAGAAAGCTGAGGCCAACATTCCTAGGGCCACACTTCCCTACTCAGACACCTCACCAGCCTGGTACTTTACCAAAGCACACCACAGGTAGTGATTCCCCATGGTGGAGACCCTCTCATACCCTTAGGGTGAGGGATTGCTTAGTGGACCATAAGACAGGGGGCAACCATGCTAGTGCAGGTGCTTCCTTATATGGCCACTTAGTCAATAAAGGCTCAACTGGCCAAGGTTAGCCTTATCTCCTTTCGTTTGGGGGGTTATGTAGGAAGGTGGAATCTGACTATATGGTTGCCCCCACTTTTTTTATGGTGTTTTGCTGGTTTATGACTTAGTTGGACTGGGACCCTGCTATTCAGGGCCCCAGTCTATCTGCTCTCTCTAAATGACATGGAGTGCACTCTAGGTGCACTAGTGATTGGATACTGTGGTGCCTTATGAGTCCCTAGTATATGGTACCTTAGGTGCCAAGGGCATAGGTACTTCACAGGCCTACCAGGGGCTGCAGCATGTATTATGCCACCCCTGGGAAGCAGTCTAAATCTGACACCACAGGCCTGCTACTGCAGCCTGGGTGAGGTGGTGCTAGCACCCCTCACTGAGATATAGGTTTCCTATATCTCTCCTGCACACACATATAAACCTATCAGTCACCCCTAAGGCAGGCCCTATCAATCCTGAGGGCAGGGTGCTTGGCTTCTATGTGAGGGGGTGCCTCTGCCTGAGCAGGGCCCCTCTGCAGCTCTCAGAGTCTATTCTCTGGTGCTGTTTGTGGATGCGGTTAAACCATATACTATTTAAGTGCATTATATCCTCGCGGTAAATGCTAACTTTGGAATGGCTGCATCAAAACATGTCGTGTTTGGTGTCAAACATCTTGGAATACTACCCCCCGCCAATCTTGGCGGCGGGGGTAGCATTCCACCCTTCTAGAGGGATAAGACATGTACCTGCTGTGGAAACGCGGTAGAATCCTAAAGAGCCCTGGCATCACAAAATGGATGCCACCAGTCACAGACACTGGGCTGCCCTCCTGCTGATGACCGAAACTCACAGTGGAGGAAGCCCAACAATAGGCATCCTGTCACAGGGAGGTGTAACCACCTTCCAGACAGGGTTTAGTGTATTGGGGCTGGGTGGGTGCACTCTTAGAGTGCTTTGAAGTCCTGCACTGGGGAGCAGAAGGCTCCTCTGTGCATATGCCAGTTCAAACCAGCTCAGGGGCTACCTGCCCCTGCTCTGGCGCGAAACTGGACAAAGGGAAGTGGGTGTAGCCACCCCTCCCTTGACCCTCCCATAGGTGGGGTCATAGAGCTAGTCCATCCCCTCTTTTTAGTATAAGAGGGGGAACCTTGCCATTGCAAAGCAGATAACCCCTGGACAACGCTCTACAGAAGAATCCTGGCCCTTCGACGTTCCACTACCTTTGGAAGACAGAAGAATCTCCCTTGGAGTCAAGGAGTGACTCCCCTGCTTGGCAGGCACCAAAAACGACAACGACGGTCGCAAACTACGCCGCTCCCGCCGGAGTCCGAAGTCCCTGCAGCCCAGGAAGTGGATTTCCTGACCTCTCCCAGGCCATCGTGAGTCCCCAGCGAAGCTGAGGCAAGTGGACCCCACGAGTAACGAGGAACCGCGACCCCTGAGTACCGTGCACTATTGTCGAGTGCAACCCCTTCACAACGTTCTACGAACCTGTGCTTTGGACCACGTGTGGTCCCGACCTCCAGCAGGAATCCCTCCGAAGATCAGAGGCCTACACCGTCCCGAGTGACCGTGGGCCCCTGTTGAGTGATTCCGCCCGAGGTGTCTTCGCGATCCCTTGCCCGCTGGCTTGTGGGTCCCCAGAAGACTTCTTAAAGAAACCAAAGGGCTCCCCTGGTTGCTCCAGGCCTGCCCTGACTTACCCTCGCTGGGTGAGTCCCTCAGACCTTGCTGGTCTGCGCCATCGACTTTTCTTCATCTCCCCAAGACTTGCGGCTGCCAAGGCTTGTTGGCTCCGATCGAGTTGCCAACACCGCAGTCAGCTGCAGACGTCGAGGTACACACCGAATCCAGCTTCTGGTTGTCGTCGACGCCTCCTGGACCACGTGGCTGAAGAGTCAAGGCACCCGCAACCGACCTGAAGCGACCGACGACGGTGGGCATCCATCTTCCTTGCCCCGGGTCACTGCCAAGTGACTTTGAACACTGTCCCCTCTGCTTTCAGGTCATCCTCCTTCAGAATCCAGGCTTGGATTCCACCGGACACTTCTTCAGCTCCCGCAAGCAGCAAGTCTTCTTTGTTCGCCATTGAAAACGACGCCGCGACCCGACACCAAAGGACACCTGTGCACCCGGCTTCCCTGGGTGAGGTAACTCCAGCACTACGGTGCTCCTGTGGGTGTGGGCCCTAGAACTACTTACCCTGTAAGTGACTTGCTTGTAGGTTCTCCCGAAGTATCCTAAAACTCTTTATTTCCAACCGCGACTTGCCCCATTGAAGTTAACGGCGATTCGCGCCTGTGTATCCACACTGCACGCGTCCCCGTGGGTCCTTTACTTACCTGCCTTGGGTGGTTTCGTGAGGCCCCAGCACTTCTGAAGGCCCTAGGCCTTGTCTCCTTGCAAGTCGTTGTTTCTAAGTCTCTTACTTAGTATATGGTCTGGTACGCCCCTAGGGCCCCAGCCGTATTTTGTGCTTAACTTATTGTGAAACGTTGATTTGTGCATATGTTTGTCTTCTAATCTCATAAAGAGATTAGTAGAGAGTTATTTAGAAATAAATACATATATATTTGATATATATACCTGTGTGGTGTCTTTTCATTTGGTGATTCAAGAGATTATATGGTAAAACAAGCTGCTTTACATTCCTCCGAGACTTAGCCTGAAGGCTGCTCTCCACAGCTACCACTAGGATAGCTTTCTTTAAAAGGTTGTCTTAAACCTATCTACCATAAGAGTCGATTTGCCCTGGTGCAAGGTGTCCACTTTAATTAGTGAACAGCATATACCAGGCCAACTTCTCACATGCCGGGTTGCCAAAACATTCACAGAAGCCCTGCACCCCCTTCTATCCCACTACTCAAGGTTGCCCATAATTTCACACACTAACACTGCACCCCGCCAAACCTGTGATGCCTTACAGGGTTGCCTTCGGTAAACTCAAAATTCACCCTGTCCATAACTCACTGAGCCTGTCCTCCGGCCAGTCCCCTGGGTGACTTACAGATGGGAGTACCATTGCAATATGTTACCTAACATGGTACAGCCCCATCATATTAGATGTCTCCTTCCTAAACCGGCCAGGCTGGGCTTGCTATTTGGGCAGGGGATGTTAGTAACAGAAGCCACTAGTACCCTGGCCTCGGGCCTGTCATAATGTATACCAGGGCTCAGTCAGAGGGCGGTGAGAACGGGCGGACAGTCTGAACAGAATCCCATCCCAGTCTAACTCTGGACTATGACTGGATGCTGTGTAGCCGTACCGGTGCACCCACCCTGGTGGGATTACCAAGCACCCAGCTTAGAAGTATTGCTGGGGTGCCGGAGAGGAAAAGGGGTAGCTGCCCTACACCTTGTCAGCAGGAGTCCTCCCCCCAGTGTACCCCACACCTTGAGGCCCTGCCCCCTATAAGGGCACCCAATGCAACACCCCCTCCCAGGACCAGCATGGGGCAATCAGTCTCATAACAAAAGTGAAGCGTCCCGTGGGACCCCCTGGTGTGCTGAGGGACCTTCCCGTTACCTGGCCTCTAAGTTTGCACCTCCCCCCAGTTGTTGATACCGCTGTATCAAAACAATGTTGTGGTATAGTCCAGTGCCCTTGGGGAATAATCTTTTGTGCCTCACCACGTCCGTCAGTCCCCTGCTCATGGAGGTCCCCTGCCCCCTCGTAGCACGATTCAACTCCCAGAAATCGCAGGCAGATCCCATGCAAGAAACTTAATCGGGACACAGAAGATCAGTGCACTCTCCAAATGCCATAGGAGCGATCTCACCTGCCAGCTTATTCGTAGCTTAAACAACTGATTTCCCCCTTAACCCTGTAACAAGTCCAGCTCCTATCTTACAAAGGGGACCCCAACCTTGCAGGAGGGTAACGCTCAACTGGTGGTGCCGCACCCCAGGGCGGTAGTCAAAGCGTGAGAAATGGGCAGCAAGTATATTGAAGGTAACTGACGGATGTATGGATTTTGCAGGTCTTGTGCTATGCCGTGCCTCCCTAAAACTCGCCTTAGATCCACACTCAGCATAGGACCCGGAGCTCTGCCCATGAAACTGCCCACGTACTTAGAGATCCATGAAGGAAGGCACTCGACCCGCCCCGATCTCTTTGACCTAACATCGGCCCGGCTGTGCCCCAAAGACCTCCCAGATCCCGCACGTGAAGTGCTAACTTGTATAAAATATTCTGCCAGGGCTGACATCAGGCGGCCACATCAGTTGCACCACCTAGCTCCTGCCGTGCTGCCAACCATATTGACATCCCAACAGCTGACCCTGACCCTTGTGCAACTATCTACCAGGACTGACGACTGGCGGCCCCTTCAGTTCGCCCCACCCATTGCTCCTGCCGTGCTGCCACTCCTAGTCACATCTCAACTACTAACCCTGACACTTGTCCAAGGTGACAATACAGACTATTCCAGACCCCCAAAGCTGGAGAATGGCTTGGGCAGCAGGCAATAGTGATTCCAATGTGATTGACTTACTCAAAGCCTGATGTAGAGATCCTCTCTAACTAGCCAGACAGCGCCAACTGGTGGCAGACTGTCACAAGCGCCGGTGGACGAGAGTGGCGGTGCCACGCACCAGGAACCACCCGGTCACATCTAGGCCCGGTACACTTGAAGCTGAAAATTAGCATTGTTAGGTCCTTGCCTTCCACATGTGGCTTTCAGCGAAACAAGGCTGAGCATAAAGCCAGGTTCAAAACTGATACACTTAATCGCCAATCACTCCACCCCTCCCATAGCAAAGGACCAAAGGGGATGGATAACGCATGGCCACTCAAAGGATCGCCTTTGAGAGGCATAGTACTGTTTCTAAATACCCCATTCTGCTTACACATCATTTATTTGCCAAGCTTCCCCTGCATAAATGCAATGGGGCCTAGCCATGGGTGTCATTATGAACAGAAAACAATAACTGGCCACGCAGTGAACCATGGACAGACCCTAGCTGTCTCTGCGGTGGGGAGTTTGGGAACACCAGACGGGCCTTATGCAAGAGACTAGGATGCCGTTAAGCATCAATCCAGGGAAGTGACTTGTGTTTTCAACAATGTAACACTGCAGATATGATCCGCCCAACCTATCCCTCCAGCAAGCCTGGAGGTTGTGGGTTATTCGGCAGGGCTCATGCTATGTTTAAGTCTTCCCTAAACATGCCCCTAATTCACATGCTGAGTACCGCAGGGGCCCTGCCAATGAATGGCTTCGCACACTTAAACATTGGCGGCAAACTCCCCAGGCTGTCTGCTACTAGTGACCAACCAGGGTAAATAAGGACGAATACCCGAAGGCCCCTCCGCCTAAATACAACAGGTTGTGGGCCCCGCGGAAAAACCAGAGAACAGGCCTGCACATACCAAATCCCCGTCCAATGACCAGGGCCCTCCTCTAAAAGCAGAGCACGCCACCTGGGCAACACCGGGATTACCTACTAGGTCAACACCCTGAGCCCGCACGGGCATATTGAACAACCAATTACTGTGGGAAGAGGAGGTCACCCGCTGCAACCTTGCATTGCACGGCATTGCCTAGTTCCATTGACCTGGCTGAGGAGCTGCCTACCACTGTTGTTGATGTATGTAGTGCGGGGATAGACCGCCTCCCACATTACAGCTAGCCGACACAAAGTAAAGACCCTTCATGATTACCTAAGCAACGAAAGTTAACACAGAAATATCCTCAAAACCCCACAAGTCGCCATAAGTTGTTTTGACATCAGTGGATCCGTTACATTGCCCACACGCACTTTAGGGAACATTAGGCATTCGACATGCCAATTCCCTACCAAGAAGGATGGCCGACAGTTGCCAGCCTTTCCTAATACCAATGACGTACTTGCGCTTGGTCACTGCGCTTTAGCCAAGGACTAATTTCTCTGTAGAGACAGCGTTCTTACACCCTAATTCATTCTAGCCAAGGCAGTTCCCTAGAGTGCCACAGTGTACTGGACAAAGTGTGCCACTTCAGACTAACATTACTTTGCTTTAAAACCAAGCTTTAAAACAGATCCCACTAATAATATTGAAGGGAATACCGCAGTTCGTGCAACACACTTTCCCTTGAGAGAAAGAATGCACAAGTGTTTACCATGAGCAAGCAGTAGAAGTGCCCGTGCAGTGTCTAATCTACCAACTACTTTCAGACGCATTACCTGGTATTTAGATACACCCCCCTGACAGAGACAGCACACACCTGCCCCTCGTGAAAGGAATCCTCTCCCCCCAACGTGCATGCGGGTTTGTGCCACCGCTAAGAGAATGGCCAGCACAGCTTCAAAGACCCTTCAAAACTAGGGTGTCAGACAGATCGCTTTGGAGAGGTATTCATAGATGAACTCAGTTGAGGAGGGTGAAATTCATTAACAGTACCGCAAACTGTGATTTGGATGTAATGTATATATTGTAACAGCAAGAATGAAGAGAGGGCTTGCCAGCTTGCATCAGCCGACGAACATTGTATTTCGGATCTCGCTATGAAACAGCTGATGATGGTATCCGTGCAAACTGCAATGTCACCTCCCTGCACCCATGCAGGGAGCAGGATGCGGCCGTTCTACTGCCAACAAAGGCGCCCACAGGCCAGCTGCGAGGAAGCAGGGCCAGAGACACTCGACACTAGGGTGCCCAAGAGGGCCGCCGTGCCTCCTGGTCTGCCACCCGCTGCACTGCAGGGAGCCAGGCTCCAAACCAGCATGGCGGCCTTCCCCCAAGGCCAGGATTTAAGAGCCCTATCTGTGCGGGACTGCGCACACCCCGGGGCGTCCCCTGACTTCCTGCCCCCCTACAACTTACCAGGACCCAGCGGTAGGTGCTCCCTGGCGGTTGTACACAGATGTACGGCCCCTCACCTAATCACCTCAAACTGTGAGTTCACAGGAACTGTACTGCCCCCGGCAGAAGGGGAGCGGAGGCGTTGAGCCCGTAGCCTAGTTGACTCCACCATAAGTCACCTACTCTCGTCGAGGCCCGGGCGTGCCACGCCGTAAGCCCTCCGCCTGAGCCGCTCCCCATGCCCCCAGACAAAGCAGCAGATCATGCAGTGGCTGCAAAGTACTACACCCCCCGTAGTCGTCCATGAAGGGAAGGGGGGGGTGCCGCTGGCTCAGACACCCCAGTCTGGGTGAAGACGGATGGTCGAGCCACAAGCCCGCCACACCCAACGTCTGCCCCCATGCACCGCCCTCCTGTGTGCCGCGTGCAGTGGCTGCTGATAATTAAAGGCCGAGGGGCCGGAGATGCAGCCTTGCACGCTGTTGGGCTGGGGGGCAGGCACCACCTTAGGAGGGAGCCCGCGAGCGGAGACCGGAGTCGGCCCGCCCCCCCTGGAATGGCCCCCGTGGGCCGCGGAGCACCCCCCTCGTCCCGCAAAGTGAGCCCTGTCGCACCCCATCACGCGAGGATACGAGCAGCATTGAGGTCCCGCGCCCCCAACCGGGCCGGCCCTGCAGGCGGCCGAGTCTCACCGCAGGCCCCCGCAGGCACAATTACGTCCCAGGGAGCATGGTGGCGACATCCCCCTAGCCTTACACCCTTGTGCCCCTCCCGCAATGGGCCCCAGCCCATCATCCGACAGCATCGGGAGGGACGCACCCAAGTCCCCAGGGCTGCTCCCACCGCTCCGCCCAAGCCGACCGCTCTTTCGCGCTGCACAGGCAAGAACGGGACCTTGATCACGGAGAAGCGCCCCTGGAACGGCGAGGTTGCAGTGACGACCTAGGCCCAGGCCCCGGATCCCCGACCCGGCTCCCCGCTGGCCCTGCGGGGGACCAACTGCGCCGATCCCGAGGTTCGGCTGCCCTCTCCCCCACCAGGAAAACGCTGTGGGATCCCGCTCACCTGCTGGCCGGTGACCCCTCGACGGGTGCCACGTCGGGCCCGTGTCGGTAAGGCCCAGCCCCTCTCTGCCCCCCCTCACCTGACCCGGGTGGCCGTGCTGGGGAGGAAGTGTCCCGCAAGCAGCCGAGGTCTCTGCGAGTGGCGGGCCGGCCTACAGGACTGCTGCCTCCTGCAAACACCCCCTCCCGCCCTTGCCCCCGTCCTGCTCCCTAGCCCCCTAGTCCCACCGGTGCCGGCAGCGGCCTCGCGGGGGCCGGGCTGGGAGCTGATACATGGAGCGGGGTCCCTCCCGGGCCTAGCCCGCGTGGTGAGACCCCAAGGGGGGGGGACGGTGAGGGTTCCGTGACTAACCTCGCGGTTTATGTCTTCAGGCAGCAGTTCCAGAGCGCGACCCAAACAGCGTCAGGGTAGTGGGAAAAGAGGGCGCCCAGTGGGCGGTGAGAGGTATATGTACCTCACCCCCCGCCCCCTCTGCCCGGAAGTGACGCGGGACACCGGACCCCTGAGGGTCCCAACAACTGGGAGGCTCCCTCCTGTGCCATCTTGTGGCACTAAGGCGGCCGCCCTCTTAGCGGGTCTCCTTCGTGGACCCCGGGCAGCCTGCAATATCGAGAGCATCCCTGAATACTGACAGCCCTCACGCCCCCCCCCCAGCGCAGAAAGATCCCTAACCCGAGAGCCTCCTGACACCGAGAGCCGGCAAGATACTGAGAGTTCCCTGCCTGAAGCAGAGATCCCCCTAACACCGAGAGCCCGGCACTTCAGACCCGCAGCTTCCCCAAAATATAATGGAGCCCCTGACACCAAGAGGTCGATCTACATTGTCACCAGACCCCGCACTGACACCGATGACCCCTCACACAGAGGGCCCACCGAATACACAGAGCTACACTTACACCGAGAGCCCCCTCACCCTGGGAGGTTTTGTGCTCCCTAACACTGAGAGCCCACGAGAGAGAGAGAGAGTGAGCGAGACACCCCCCCACACACACACACACAGGTTACAGTCTCCCGACGCCGAGAACTTCACTGGCAGTGTGGGCTCACTCCCCTTGACACCAAGAGGCAGCCCCTCACACTGAGCTGTTGGGTCCCCTAACACAGAGAGCCACACCCAGAGCTCTTGACACGACCCCCCTGACACTGACCCTGGGAGGCTATCCCCCCCCATACCGAGAGCCCCTGATTCCAGAACTCCTGACCACCTACAGTCCAGGAGAGTGATGCAGGATCCTGCAGCCCCTGCACCCCCCAACCCCTTCAAACCTAGCCCCATGCAGCCAAAGACCGAGGAATATCTGTGAGATATGGGAGACTGGGGGGGGGGGGCGCTCATTACATTCTGCATTCTATCATCATACTGTGATGTTACGGCCCCTGACACCGAGGGCCTCCTCACACGCTGAACTTACAGGCCTCTGTCACTGAGGGCCTCCTCATACCCTGAGTTCACTGGTCCCCTGTACTAGAACTACTGACATCAAGAGTTGCTGACACCCAGAACCCCCTCGCCCTGAAGGTTAAGCGCACTCCCATCACCGACAGCCCCCACACATACACTGTGAACAGTCGCGTAATGCAAAATGACGCTCCACCCGCCCTCCTGCAGAATGCGATGGGAGATCCCCAGACTCTCATATCTCACAAATATCCCGTAGCCTTGGGATGAATAGCCCCCCCCCTTGAAGGGCTGGGGGCCCAGGAATGGATGCCCCCCACTGCCTTACTCCCCTGACTGTGATAAGTGCCCGGCTCCGCGCACCGTCTGCTCCCACCCTGTGGTCAGCCCAGGCCTGGAGAGAGGTCCGGTCGCCGCCGCCGCAGCCCGCAGAGACACGCTGCGCTTCACGGTGGCTGAGCTCAGTCGGCTTGATTCGCGGCACACGACCCAATGAATTAATAAATAGCCCGGGCTTCACGGCTTTTAACTCTGACAATCCGGCTCAAGCTGCAATAAGAGACAGGCCACCCGCGAGACTCTAATCACACACTCGCGGCTGCCTCGGCATTCCGGTGTCTGTCTCTCTCCCGCTCACTGTCTCAGAAGTTCATTCTGACCTCAGTGGGTGGATTGCCTCCCACCAGGTCAGAGGTGGTTTGACCTTTCCTTTCCTGACCGAAGACCGCTGACCATACCATGAAATCCATTTTGTTTTTTGGTTTCTTTCTGACAACAAAAAATGAATGGCCCTGATGCACAGGGTGTTTTCTGCTAGCACTCTGGCATAATTTGTGTGTTTTCCCTATCAGGACTTCGAGGCTTTTCCTCTTGGTCCTGAACACAAACAATGTTTGCTGGAAGAAGTGCTTAATTTGATCCGGCGGTTTCCGGTGCTTGGCACCAGTATTTAAATGTCAACACCGGGGCTTGTGACAGACTGCCACATTATGACAGTCTGCCACATGGTGGCGCTGTCTGGCTCATTTAGAGATGACCATTGTAATGTTGTGGGCTCCCGGCCCACATGCTGATGAAGGACTGACACTGACACCGTGGATATCGTTACTCAACTGGCCACGAGCACGTGCACCCGGGCCCTTTTATTAACAGGCTCACGTCACTCGTGACGCCTGTGAGGGATGCGTGTGGGGGTGCAAGTGTGTCCACTCCCATAGGGGGAGTGGCTGCTAACTCTGTGTCTGTCGAGACACTAGAACGTGTCTCGCAGAACACAACATTCCTCCAAAATGTTAATGAAAAACAAAAGGTCATTAGTTCAACCTGTAGGGATAAAACAACAACGAAATATATACCACAGTGTCCATCAGCCTCTCGGGTCAGGCATCCAGGAGACAGCAAACAAGGACTGGCAATTCCGACTATAGCAGGACACTCTCAGCAGGTATTCATCATTTAACCTGATCGATTCAGGACACAAACTCTTGCTTGAAGATGTCATCTGCGCACTAGAAACGTGCCGGGGTAAGCATGTCCTTTAGTTCCACGTAACTTCCGTCCGCTGACCTGGAGGATGGGATGTGGTGTGTAACAATAGTTCATTAACTGGGTGCGTCAAGATCATGGTGGGAGTCCATGGTGAAAGTTCACTGGATTATTTCCGGATTGCCTGAAGTCTCTTTTAGGCTGTCTTGCTGTGTCTGGTGACCTGTCGGTGGGGCAATGTCTCTTCCAGCTCTCCTGCCTGGGGAGGCCCTTCGTCGGGCTTGCCACAGGACTGCTGGTAGGCTGCGATTGGGGCTGCGTATGTGCCGGCTGGGGGCAGCTGCGAACCACCAAGGAGCCAGTAGCCAGTCTCTCGCACAAACCTCAAGGGTGTATGGGTCTTGGTCAGGACATGCTCTCGCTGCCGCAGTTCAGGTGCAGACCAGGTTAGCAGGTAGCCTCTGAGTCTTCTTGTTGGCTAGCTTGGCAATAGTGTAGGACTCCACTCCATGCGTATTCGAGATGATGTCGGTAGACGCACTTGATGAGGACTGGCATGGTGGCATTGCCAGCCGTGTGGTGAATCTGGACAATGGCGGGTGATGACTTGCCTTGATGGCTGCAGGCGTGTATTCTGGAGTCGATCACCTGAGGCAGGGAGTGGCCAGGTACCTCCATGTTCTCTGGAGAGGCAC
The DNA here is from genome assembly GCA_963921515.1 of Calotriton arnoldi. Taxonomy (NCBI): domain Eukaryota; kingdom Metazoa; phylum Chordata; class Amphibia; order Caudata; family Salamandridae; genus Calotriton; species Calotriton arnoldi. The sequence continues at coordinate 1,145,952 of CAWUFW010005886.1, read as the reverse complement.
TTGCATTCATGTCCTTGGACTTCTTGGGCTGTTGGGACTTTTATGACGGAGGAGTGATGAACACGCTGAGAAACGTAAGGCTTGAGACTCGGTTCGCGCAGGCTGTGCGGCTTACTGTCGGACTCCCGCTGTGCGGTTGCCAGTTCCTTCTCGGGTTATCCCCCTCTTCCCTTGCTGTCGCTGTGTCAGGACTCACTCCTGTTGTAGCTTGGGTTTTCTTCATCGTCCGACCCTGCCACTCACGACTTCCTCTTCTGACCTCGGCTGGTTGTCCGATTCTTGGTGCAGACCCTCGGGTCACACTTCCACATGTCTTGCTGAGTGCGGTGTCATGCACATGGCACTGATGACGTAGCTGCCATTGGGCCTGGACGACAGGTGGCGATGATTAACTAGGAGAGGAAGTTTCTGGATGGACGTCGTAGCCACGTGACTGCCTCTTCTGAATCTTGTCTTACACCTCTGGCATTTGCGGTCAGGAGCAGGGATGCCACTCGACTCCAACTGCCGACACTCGGGGCTGGACGGTCTCACTGTGAAGCGATGGGAGCAACGCGGTTTGCGCTTGCTGCGGCTTACGTGTGGTTCTCCCTTGGTGCTGTCGCCAGGGCCGTCGGTCCGCCTTGGTGGCTGTCTGGTGTCTTTGGAGGTGTTCTTGGCTTGTGGTGCTACGAGTCCTCTTGCTTCTCCTCTCGTTGTCTTTGACACACCTGCGTTTGTCCAGCTCTTCTGGGTGGCACGACTTCCACTCTTCTTCTGCTTCTTCTCTGGGTGCAGTGACATGCACCATGTTCTAACAAGGCCAACGGGGCCGTTGAACTTCACTGGTCTCTGGACCATGCGGGCGAAACTTCTGTCGCTCTTCTCTGCTGCGTGGCGAGCAGCCAATCACTTCGGGTGCTCCCTCTTCAGGCAGCTTCTTGACGCTCCTACTCCAGGCGTTCCCTATCCAGGGAATGGCTTCCACGGGCAGTAGTGAGCTGTGGTGGCGGCTGGCCACTTGTGGTGTACGAATCTCCTCTCGTCAGCCTTGGGTCGCTGACGACTCCTTCTTGCGGCAGTGTGAGGGAGGACACTGTGCTGCGTTTTGGCCCACTCTGGGCTCCGTTGAGGCGATGGAGATTCTTCTTGATGCCTTCAGCATTTCTCCTTCTCTTCGAGGAGGTCTTGCTCTCCTGGGCGCCTGCCCATGCAGTCAAATTTGCTGGCGCAGCCTTCTGCACATTTCTGACTTCTTGTGCTCAGTCTTCTTCGGGCAGTTGGCACTTCCTTGTCCTAACTTGCGGTGGTGCCTGTTCGCCACTGACGGTATGCACGCCCTTGGTTGCTTGAGGCTTCTCTGAGCTGGGGCAGCTCTGGGCTCCTTGGCAACGTCCTTGGGTGCCCTGTGCTGGGCACGGGATGTGGTGGGGAATCTGTGGGCGTCCTCTTCTGGCACCTGGCGCGCCTGTTCTTCCTCCTTGCGGTGGCGGTCGTTCACCTCCTGGGCTAGTGACACTGCTGCTTTGCTGGCGGTGGCGTCCGACAGCCACTGGGGGTGTGTGCCACACACGTTCTGCTTGTGTTTTCTGTGGGCTTCGTTGCCTCGGGGGCTTTCAGTCCTTGGCTCCAAGTGGGTTCCTGTCAGTTCTCTGAGCAGAGGCAACGTTGGATTTCTTAGTTCTCTTTCTCTCAGCAGGGGTTCAGTTCCTCCTATTCAGCCTGCCAGACAGTCCACAGGGTGCAGGCTGTGTTCACTTCTACCCGCTGGCTGCTTCGGGCTTGCAGTCTCATGGGGCTGTGCTGAGTCCTCTGTGCTGGACTTTCTGTAGCTGCATCTTGCTTTGAGGCGTGACTGGGCAGCTTCGGGCTACGTGAGTGCTCTCTGTGCTGGGACAACACTATCGTCATCACTGCAACGTGTCTGCCTGCTGGCTGGTGTGGAACCACTTCCAGTTTCCCTTTTCCCCCCTTGATAGTCCTCCGGGCTTTGCAGTGCACTTGGGGGTGTTGTGCATGGACAGTCATACAACTGTCTCTCCCTTCGCGGTTACTGTGGATTGCAGCAGCTATCCTAGTGCTGCCAGCCGTTTCTATGTGACTCACTCGTTTTCTCCAAGTGTGGTAGGCCGAAATGTCAACTAGGTGGCTCTCACAGTCTTTGGGTACTTGGCCTCTCAGTAACACCTCTGGCCTGCAGCATGCCGAGTGCGCTGCGACTGCAGGCCTCCCAGTGGCTCAGTGGTCATCATTATGTTCAGCACACCCAGAGTTGGGGCAACTCAGGCAGGCAAGGTGCGGGAATGCGCTTGGGCTGAGGATGCAGAAGAGACAGATTGCGCTGGTACGGTAAGGCGGTTCCTCATGTACATTTTACCATTGTGCCATTGCGTGTGTTTACTTGTGATGTGACTGGTTAAGGTGGCTGCGTTACCACGGGTGGCCACCAGGTGGCAGTGCAGCACTGCTGTTTTGCCGGTCTTGGCTGTCCTCCTTTGATCGGCGGGCTGTACAGCTGTTGCCTTTAGCGTGGGGATGCTACCCTTGCTGCTGGTAGTACTCTGTGGAGACAGGTGGAGTGTTCACATGGCTGTACTGCAGGGCTCCTTTGTCCACTGCCCACGAGTGTCACTTCATTAAATGGATACGGTACCTCGCCGTATGCAGTGGGACGAGGTGCCGCTAGATGGCGCTGTCGGTGCTCATCGTCTTCCTCACAGCCGTCTCTCTCCCTTAAACCTGGGTCGCGCAAGGCTGAAGCTGCAGGCGGGTGCTCGCCTTGCAGGTGCGGCTCACTTCCGATGGCCACTGGGTTGCCACGCTTCTCCCCATCCGCTATTGAAGTCAGAGCCGTTCTGCGATGACACTGGGCCCAGACTTTTTGCCGGCAACAACAGCCCACAGCTACGCGCCTACCTCCGGACCGCCTTGATCTCACGAGGAAGGTAGGGGGCACAGTAGGGCAGTGCACATATGCTCGCTTTTCCTCTTCTGCCCGCTCGGCGTTGCCGGGGCGTCTTCAGTGTAATTTTGCTGGCAGTAAGGGAGGTCTGCTCTGCGCAGGCCAGCGGCAGAGCAATGCCTGGCTTAGGGGTGGAAGGACCACTCGTGGGCCCTGCGCAGTGATGAGCGCCGGGCTCCTTACTTGCGGCGGTGAGTGCTGGAGCGTGGCGGCGGCCGCGCCGCGAGCATGGCAGGGAGACTCACATTTCTCGTGACGTTCCAGCGGCGGCTGCGGGGGCGCTCGTCCACTCCTCCAGCATCCGGAGCCACAGTGAGTAGGAGACAGCCAGTCTCCATGCCTCCCTTCTGAAAGGCAGATGGCCACGTGCGAGGCTCGCCCTCCTCACAGGCACGGCCAGCGGACCCTTCCCTCCTCACGAGGGACAAGGAAGTATGACGCAGCAGGCACGCGGGATTGGCTACCCACCTCGTCACCAAATGTTATGTTGTGGGCTCCCGGCCCACATGCTGATGAAGGATTGACACTGACACCGTGGATATCGTTACTCAACTGGCCACGAGCACGTGCACCCGGGCCCTTTTATTAACAGGCTCACGTCACTCGTGACGCCTGTGAGGGTTGCGTGTGGGGGTGCAAGTGTGTCCACTCCCATAGGGGGAGTGGCTGCTAACTCTGTGTCTGTCGAAACACTAGAACGTGTCTCGCAGGACACAACAACCATAACAACAGTCAATTATTGATTCAATACACAATAAAAACAAGCATTTGCAATGCAATAGGTCTCGCATTTACGCGAGTTTGAGCTATTGACATTGCAAACGACAATGCCTTTTATTTTTGTTTTTGTTTTTAAAACATAAATAAAAGGCATTGTGATTTACAATGCCAATAGCTTAAACTCGCGTAAATGCGAGACCTATTGCATTGCAAATGCTTGTTTAACATTACGGTGGCAGCCCTGTCTGGGGCATCAATGTGACCAATGCTAGTAATCTTGCATAGGGTGGTCTCTAATGTAAACTTGCCTGATATGCTCACTATTACAATAGTAATAACAGTAGCTAGGGATGATATTAATTGAATATGAGTCGCTCTTATTACAGAAAAGGTTGGAAAGCCCTGCTGTAGTCACACACTGAGGGAGTAGAAGTGTGCCGGATAATGCCCCCAATCGTACATGAAGTAATTATCTAAAGTACCCACTCCAAATACTACCTGTTTGGTCCTCTGAGCTCCGCATGTTACTCAGCCCCTGTCCAATAGGGACTAAATACAGTTATTGGCAAGAGGAGAGGGCGGCCGTGTGTTTGTACATCAGCACGTGACGTCAGCTGGTGGGCTGGCATTCGTGCATTGCAGCGTGTGGGCGTGGCAGCCAGCGTTAGAGAAACGACTTCCGGACGTGCCCATGCGAGTCCAAGAATGGGCTCATTCTAAGTGCAGCCTGATTCTCGATCGCAGTTTATCCCTAACCTCAAAGTGGCATAATCTCTAAGGCATATTTAGGTATTAAAAGTGTGCTCATTTTAAAAGTGGCAAGGTTAACATTTTCAGAATGTTATGTGTATCTGCACATGAATGTGTGAGACGACATCCCAATATTTAACATATGTCGGTCACACAATGGTAATGTGTCTATAGTGACAAGCAGAAACAAGCATTGGCATAGCCAATAGGTCTCGCTTTTGGGACCTTATAAGTATTTAGTTATGCAGCACAATATCCTTGGTGCAACAACATTAACTGTTGCATGGTTAAACACTTATAAGGTCCCAAAGGCGAGACCTATTGGCTATGCCAATGCTTGTTTTGCGTGCTGCCGACTGCAACTTTATGCGCTGCTGTTGATTCTGCTGACTTATTGTGCAACTGAAATAGTGGGCATAAAGGGGTGCTGACGAGATCGGGCCTTTCTTGAGTGATGATGAGGGGTTTTGAGCGCTGTTGAAAGTGGAGGTTGTGTGGGTTGTTGACTTAGGGTACTCTGTGCTGCCCCTGCCAAGGTGCTTGCTGCTGATCTGAAAACTGCTTTACAGAGCGGGCCATCTGTGCTGCTACTGGAAGACGTCTTTCTGCTCTACTAGCATGATCTTCGCTATTTAGGAATAAAATCTGATGTGCGTATTCGGGATGTTGGTGCGTTGCAGACAGTGAGGTTTTTGAGCTACTGCTGACACTAGGCTTTCTACGCCGTTGCAGGCACGAGGACTCTCAGGGCTGCCGCTGACAGGGCGCTTTCCGTACTAAGGCGAACAGAATGACTTCCTAACAGACTGCGGTCTAGCAGGCTGCTGCCTGGGGGTCTCCCTGAGTCATCATTGAAAGGGAGGGAGGAGTGGGGTCTCCTTCGGCTAAGGGCTCTCCCCAGCAGGGTCTGTGCTAAGTACCTTCCTGGCCGGCGAGCGGCACCGCTGCCGGTCGCCGGGGACGGCAGTTCCTTGTTCCTCCTGGGCAGCAGGAAATTGATGCTGAAGGGAAGCTCCTGTGCGAATTCTGCATGTCTCTACAGGGCGGCCATGGCTGCTGCCGCCCCGCTGCCCACCCGCCACGTCGCCGCACGCGCAGCCTGGACACAGCCGGGGGCTGAAGCGCTTCCCATTGTAATCAAAGGGCTGAGGGAGCGCAAGCAGGAGGGCGGGTCTCGCCGGCATACACATCCTGTGCTCTTGCCCATTGGTTCTGAAAACAACAGTCTGCACCATTGGTTGAACCGTGAAGTGGCACGTCATTGGCTAACGCTCTCTCAGAAGCCGGAAACTAGCGTGAGATAGGAGGTTTCATTGGACAAGAAGCTCAAGCATTTTGGTGGCTGATTGACAGACTGTAATTGAGTAAGTAACTTCCAGTCATTGTAAAGGCCACACCGTTCATTCAAGAGTTATAAAACACTGTTCTAATAGTTATGTGTAAAATGGCAAATCCCGGGATAGGCCCTGAGTGTCAAGCTTCATAGTAAAGGCCGGTCAGCTGTCATCATCCGGGGAACAGTCCTCTTGACGGTTGGGTACTACAAATGCAGTTCAGGAAGCTAAGTCAGGATAGGCATGATGTCTGCCTGTTATTATGCTGCTTTGCCGATTCACCGTTCCACAAACAGCTCCGCCAGTTCACTTTCCAGGACACACGCCCGCTTCCTCGTTTGTTTAGAGGGGAAGGGGGGGAGGGGTGGAGGAGGCGAGAACGAGGCAGCAGGGGGAGGGGAGAGAGGAGGGGGCCTGCGCCTGTTCCCTTGCGGGAGCGAGCAGGGGCACCATCAGTTAATTACAAACAGATGTCGCCAAAGCTCGCTCCCGCAAGGGAATCGCCAAACGTGCACGCCTTGCCATTGAAAGCAATGCAATGCGTGCACGTTTTTGGCCTCAAAACCGAATCGATTACAAGAGGTCTCCTCCTATGCAGCGCATGCGCGCTGCGTAGGTGAGACCTAAAAAGGACTACTTAGTGAAAAGGCCTGGTAGAGAACCAAGCACCCAAAGGAGGGACAAATACAACAAATGCACCAATAAAAAGGCAGCATTTGTAAATGGCACAACAAAGACCGAATGGAAATGATGGGCGTGACAAAAATCCACAGAGAGATCAACATGTCTTGCAGACAGCACATGCGCGCTACCTAGGCTCAACCTAGAAGTGACAGGCAGTAAAGATGGCAGCCGAAAGAACCTGCCCTCCTTTTGTTTTTATTCTCCTTTGCTGAATCAGGCTCCCTTTAGAATAAAAATAGAGAAGGGACAACCCTGACTGGTGTGAACGCAGAAACAACAATAAGCCAAGCAGGCAAAGAAAGTTAAGTAAAATTATTTACTTGCACCATCTTAAGAAGAATATTTAAATAACACTCATCCCACACTGACCACTCTGAACACAACCAGAGTCAACTATAAATCGAATCTGAATCCGAATGTCTGCTCTCCTCAAATAGGCGGCCCTGCCCCTCCAAAAATAATCCTCATTCCAAACAAAGCATAGCCACTGCACTGCTGTAAATAAAGAGAAATGCATTGCAGCCCTGGACACTGCTGTACAAAAGAAAGATGTGTGCAGGACTCAGAGCTGTTTAATTTATGCAACAGCTAAACACGGCCTGAAAGCACCACAGCCTGAACAAACGTCTCAGCGAATCTGTAACTACCCCCCACCCTGCCCCTCCCCGCCCCACCGCCCCGCAGCACTCCCTCGGCGAGCCGCCACTAAGCAAGGCTACTCCGAGGAGAGAAGCAGAGAACCGCTCTCTCACATAGAGCACTTTGAGCAAAGGTGCTAAACGAAGGTTCATCTTTTTCCTCCCTTCCAGTAGACAATAAGCCTGGGATTCATCACCACGAATGCGAAACAAACAGGAAGTGTGTGGAGTTTAGCTCGTCCTTTTTGATTTAAAAAAAAGTGTATAAAACTGTTCAAACCCGCCTCCCAAAATAAAAACAATAATAAAAAGAAAATGAAAATAGACAGTGATCCCAGCACCAGCTGTCCAGGAATCGTACAGGCCACTGTACTGTGTAAGAGTGTCCTTTCCAAAAGCAGTGCCCAAAAAAGAACGAATGAGTGGCAGGTCCGTCCCCCTTTTAAAGGGGGAGTGAGCTATTAAAAAATGCAAGCGCGCGCGCGCCTTGCACGGCAGAAGGGGGGAGGGGAGAGAGGAGGAGGCCTGCGCGATTCCCTTGCGGGAGCAAGCAGCAAGGCGCGATAATTGCTACCATATGGCGCCAGCTGCTCGCTCCCGCAAGGGAATCGCCAAACGTGCACGCGTTGCCATTGAAGGCAATGGAACGCGTGCACGTTTTTGGCTGAAAAGCCGAAGCGATTCCTAAAGGTCTTTTTGCCTAAGCAGCGCATGCGCGCTGCGTAGGCGAGACCTAAAAATGAGGGGAAGGGGCTTCTGATTGTGACACCCTCTAAATACTTTATTGGCTTGATAGTTGGGTCTGTGGCAGAGTTGCTAAGTCTGTCGATTTTTCTTGTCAATCTCATTTCGCTATGAGGGTTCAACAAGTTCATTTTTTGGAGCGGAAACATAAATATATATAGCGACTAGTATACCCAAAAATATAGTAAATATGCACTTACAGAGAAGTACTCCTTGAATGGGTGCAAGTGTACTCATTTTTGGAATTCACAAACATTGGCAGTTGTAGGCATGGAAAGCTGCGCTAGTCTCAGGTTCCAGACATACTACTGGTAATCAAACACCTAAATGTTGATAGGGTGAATGCTTGCAAATAGTCTACCGCTCAGGGTTGCATTCCAATCCATCAATTTTCCCCCAATGAGCCAATCTAGACAGAGGCCCACCTATTGCAAATCAGTACTACCCTGCTCCTTATGGAAACGATCCTCCCCGAACCTCAGTCATCTCACCCCTCCACCAGGTGGCTCACTGGCGTTTTTAGTTGGGAAATCTGAGGTTCACACCCCTGAAGCTCAGTGACTAAGCTACGCCCCTGGTCGGGGCGGCCTCTCATTGGAATCCACAAAGTAATCACTTGGGGCTTGCATCATGCCCTCCCTCTAGAAGCCCATGGAGACACTTTTAGCAGAGGATGGGTGAGAATTCAAATTTTAAAAGGCCTTTTTTTACACTTTTTAAAGGACTTTGTTTAACCTCTGCTTTTAGCGTTTGCCTCCCCCACCCAACAAATAAAATGAATACGGTTCTGCTTGACACTACCATGTGCAGAAGTGCACCAGCATCTGTTTGGTGAAGTGTCTCGGTCCACATCCAGTGTCTTGCCTTTGTTTATATAAGAAGCAGATAGACCCATAAAACACTCAGAACTTGTGAATAAAAAAGCACTTTTCACCAATCTATTTCTGGTGAGGCAAAAAGAATCTGGAACCACCTTCCCCAGCTCGAAGAACATCTACTGCCTTCAAGAAAGCCATATAGGAGAACTCCTCTTTATAGACCTTTTGATCAGTAAGAGAAACTCCTGAGACCAATCACAAACTGCTTAGTTTCTACCGAAACAACAGCACGATGTCTTCAAAACAATTTCCTCCTGCATTAAAAGTGCAGATGTTTAGAGGAGATGTGGCTTAATAGCCAAAGCTGCCGACTTCGAAAGCGGGGAACCAGCTTCGAGTCTGTCTCGGCGTTCATTCAACATCCTGTGATTCTGAGCAAATCACTTAAACAAGCTTCTCGTGCCTTAAAAATCTAACCTTGAGCGATATCTTATATTTAATGCTATGTAAAGCGCTCCAATACCCTTGGACCAAGTTCGCGCTACATAAAACAAAAATACCGATTTTGTAACGTCTACACGATTTTATTCTCTTTTGTGGTGCAGGATGTTTTCTTTTTGCAACTTTGTAAAGCTCTGGGATGACGAGGACATGGTCTGCGCTGTATAAATACTTAAATAGATGAAAACAGAAAGTCAAAAATTAAGGATCATATCACTCAAAACCTTTTATTTTACCGTTTAAAATGTTCTCCTCTTTCCCCTAAATATGTAACTAGTTTTGACCCTATCTTTGGGCAGCTAACCCTTGCCGGTCTGCAATTCACTGTATCTTGTAACCGTTTCTCTCTGACTCCTGCTGGGCTGAGAAGCCTCCGTTTCCACGAACCCCCCGCCTCCCATCGCCCCCACCCCGCCTCTCGCGCTTTCTAATACTTCAGTTGCAGTCTGACCTCGGACGGATGTGAGATTTGACATAAATTATACATAAATCTGCTGAAGATTGTACTGCGCTGTACGAGGCTGTACCAGCCCCCACCCCTGCCCCCGCCCCCCGCAGGGCGGTGTTTACTGAGCCCAGCCCTGCTCGTGAAGTTTTCGAACATCCCTGAGCAGGAAACACCGCCCCCTGCCGGCCCGGTGCCCACCCTGCGGGGCGAGGGGAGCGTCCGTCCACTCTTCACAACAGCAGCAGCAGCACGGCGGATGCTGCGTCCCAACTGCAAGCAGTAGATATAGGTAAGTACCAATGAGCCATAAAAGAACAAAAGGGTGTCTGCGCCCATGAATGCGCGCTGCGAAGGCTGCTTCTAGGCGCTGCGAACTGGGTAGGGGCTACAGAAAAGTTCTGCGCGCGCCAGCTGCCTGTGACTGCTGCATTAAGAGAGGGCGCGATCCATTGTTCTAGTCAAAACACGGGTTCCCATTTGAGGTGGGTGACTGGTCCTTGGTTACTGGAGCGGTCAGTGTTGTTGCACGCTTGTATTTCTCAGACCTCATGGGATCTGCGATTTTCGGTACCTATGAAATGGAGGGAACAGATGTTTGTGCGGTTTGGCAGTAGGTGACACGATTGTAGTGTGAGTGGGCACATGTTCCAGTCATGAACATTCATTTAAATGCCTCTTGAATTGTGGGAGTTGTAGTCTTCGTCACTGATTCAGTCTCACGAAATGTCTACATTACAGCGGTTTGGGAAAATAAAAAAAACTGGTCTGGAGTCTGCTATTCCTGATGACACGGAGTCACCAAGTAACCTTCGCAACGGAGCTATTTCAACCGGTTTGCGGGTGCAACTAAACACCTTACAAAAGCCGTATTGTGTGCACTGTAAGTCCAGGGAACTGGGACACTCCGCATGACCTTTCACAGCATTGATATTAAGGTTACAAATAGGTCACCAGAGGGCGCATCTATTTTCCTGTATCTGATGGGAAGGTTAAACAAGTAACACCGCCACCGTCTCACAGCCCCTCTCTTTTCAGACCTCGAGTGCAGCGCCAAAGTGATAACACAGAGCTGTCAAGTTACCCGGTCCATGCGTGATGAGCTGCTCCTGTCTATTTTTTCCTTTTAACTCTGGGCTTATCGTCCTGGTTTTATACTGCAATAAACAAGAGCACAAGTCCCAGAATTCAAAGAGAAAAAAAAAAAACCTGCACTGGAACATCTCCTGCATGGCCCTGGGAAACAGCACAGCTGATAAGTAGCGATTAGGGCTTCTGGTGTTATTGGTTGCTGGACTAGGTGTGGGACTAAGAGTAGGGTTAGGCTTTCTATTGGAAGTAGGGACTAGGGCTTCCCGTCCCATTGGTTGCTTGGACTAGGGTTGGGACTACTGGTAGGGCTAGGGCCTCTATTGGACGTAGAGATCAGGTTTTTTTTTAACTGATTGGATGCTTGGAGTAGGGCTAAGATTGGCTGTAAGGTCCTGATCTCCTATTGGTTCTAGCTTTTAGGGCTAGTGTTGTGATTGGATAGTATTAGGGCTAGGGTTCCCATTGGCTGATGGGGTCACCTGATTACTAGGGGTATCAAAGGCCAGGGTTAGGGCGTCTCAGCTAAGGGCAGAGAGGACAAGGGTGAGTGCCTGTTTGAGCCTGTTCGAGACGGGCCAGGGCCAGGAATGCTGCCCATCTTCCCATTAATTAATGTGTCTATTACTTTTCTCCTGAAAAAGCATTTCCAATGCACTACCCTATTTCTCAGCCTATACTTCCCTCAATATATCTTCTAGCCCAACTTTCTGACTCATCTCAAACTTCTTTCTACTACTCTTTCCAATTCACTACCCTATCTCACCCTATACATCTATCACTATATCCTCTACACCCACTCTCTCATTTATCGCAAACGCCATACCACTACTATGTTCCCCAAAATAACCCTTTCTTGACTCTCTCCTACTCTACCCCTCCTTGCATCTTCTGACACCTCCTTTACTGTACCAATGCCCAAGACAAACCTTTCTAAACTCTTCCCTCTGACTCTTCCCCTCCAAAAACCCTTTTTACTCATCAAAAAGCCTCCTCCTACTGCTATGACCTACAAAAAGAAATCCTTCACTCTTCTATCCCACAACTATCCTTTTCAATCAAAATAACAGACTAGCATGTTCACTTCACTAATTCCATATTTCACCATACTAATTCACCACTAATCCTTTATGGGTTTCCGGAGTAGCGTGCTACTCGCCAACAAAGCGCTTCAACACCCACCAGGGGTAACAGGCGCTATATGAATGCAAACCTTTCTTTCCCTTCTATCCCTCCACTATCCTTCTCACTCCAAATAACTGACTAATATCCACCACTCAAATTACTTTCATATTTCACCATACTAATTCACCACTAATCCTTTATGGGTTTCCGGAGTAGCGTGCTACTCGCCCAAAAAAAAAAAAAAGCAATTCAACACCCCATCAGGGGTTAGAAGCGCTATATATATGCAAACCTTTTTTCCCTCTTCTATCCCTCCGCTATCCTTCTGAATCCAAATAACTGACTAACATATCCACCACTTAAAATTTACTTGCATGTTTCACTATACTAATTCAACACTAATCCTCTATGGGTCCCGGAGTAGCGTGCTACTCGCCGAAAAAGCGCTTCGACGCCTCGTCAGGGGTAGTAAGCGCTATACAAATGCAATTACAATACAATACAATACAATAATAAACATTATTTCTGCAGGGTTCATTAGCGCCTCGTTCGCCCCACTCCTTAGAACACCAGGTTGAGTCCCAGACTTCCATTTCACAACTTGTGTGTTCTGGGAGTTGTAATGCGGTGTTACTTCCATTGAGCCAACTGTCTGACACACCTCGAATCAGTTCTAGTATCAGAAGTGCCCAGCGCTTGAAACATAGGGGTATATTCACAAGAACGTGTGATAACTACCGCAAGAGTAGCGTAACGCAACTTTTATTATCTCAGCCCATCGCAGGAAAATAACCCCGTGTCAACGTGGAATTCACAACAAGGCGGTACCATGCGATAGTCACCAGATAACGCGTCAAATGTCAGCGTGAAAATCAACGCCACGCCAAAATAATGCGAAACGCGAACGCGAGAAATCATGCGATGAGGCCAATCGCGGTACAAAAAGTAGCGAAAACCAGCCTCAAGCCTGCAAATCCCACGCGTCTGGCGGGAAATTGCACCATAAAAACCACAGACACAACACACCAGAAACAAGCCAAAGCACGTAGCAACATGGATGCACCCTGACCCAGCGCAGAGGGCAACGCGAACCCCACAGACCACCAGCAAGGAACAACAGGCTCGGGGAAGGCCAAGGAGAAAAGGGAGAGGAAGACGTGGTGCAGACCGCAGGAAAACAAGACCAAGGCCACAGAGGCGACCGAACACTACCAGCAACTGACCCACAAGCAGACCACCTGGAACGCAATCGGAGTGCCCAGGAGGCCAATCCAGGAGGCCAAGAGGCGCCGGCAGGACGTGACAACCTAAACCAGGTACAAACCCGCTGCCAACAGGAAGGCAGCAACGGCGACAGGAGGTGGCAGTCCAGCGCCACAGGAGGAGCTGGAGGAAACCCAGGCCACAGCCATCAGTGTGGAGAGGGTGCAAGGAGTAGGGAGTACAGACACAGCGCAACAGGACCAGACACAACGACAACAGGGTGAGGATCCAACAGGGACTGGGGGGACGGGGGGGTGATGGGCACAATGGCACACATGCACAATGAGGTGTAACACACTGCACACCCACAATTACCCAGGGACATGTCCCCCATCCCCGTGGCACATTGCAGCACACACACATAGCAATCACAGCACATACTATGACAATGTGGCACAAAGTGCAACACCCACACTGCAGAACAGGGGACACAACTGGGTCCACCCAGGTGCAGAAACAGAACAATAACAGTGGACAGAGCAGGGAACTGCGAGATGCACATCTACCCCTACAACCCCACATCAGCCATGTAGGCCAAAGGTACACTGTCCCAACTCAAATAGCCACCACCGTCCAAACAGTCACAACGTACATTGTCACACAGTCTGCATGTCGACAAGAACAAGGCGCCAACACAATGCCAACATGCACCTCCCCTTCACAATGCAGAGGGACAAACAACACCTCCAGCAGGTCAGAACAGACAACCCATCAGTGATGCCCGAGACGAACACCACACCCCGATGCTCTACAACAGCCCATGGACATCCCACACAACCCACCACCAGGACAAGGGCAGACAAGCCACTCAGAGGAGAACCCAGCCCCTGCAACAGACCACACAGCATGTAGCACCCGCAATCACGGCAGCCTCACAACACTTCACCCACACACACATGGCACCCCAATGCCAGGTGGCAGAACGCCAAAAGGAGGTAGCCCAACAGGTGAGGGTGTTGCCGAACCCATGGAATGCGAACTAGAACACATACGTGGGTGTCCAATACCCTTCAGGGACCACCAACACCCCACAAAGGAGACCCCCACCCCCACAGAGACAAATGCACATATCATGTTGAACTGGCTACGGGCACGTGCGCCCGGCCCCTTTATTGGCAGGGCCACATGTACAGTGACGCCTGTGCTGGATGTGTGTGGGGTGAGTATAGGCCAGCCCGCACGGAGTGCTTGGTGCTGGCAACAACCTGAACAGTGGACACTAGTGTAATGGAAACAGAAAACACCAGCATAACAGAGTCAACTGCAGAGCAACATGGAGGGATCCGGAGTAAGAACAGAGGTCACCCAATATTCAGTCAGGAGGTTCCGTGAGTTGTAGTGCACTGAGGCAGGGGCACCAGAGAAGAGCGCGCACATGTGAAGAAAGTGCTAGGATTGTGTCCCTTCCAGTTAGTCCTGATGCACATGCAGTGGGGTGTGTAACACCTGCATCAACTTCCTCATCAACGTCCCAGCTCCCCCACACTGCCTGACGCGACAGTTGCCTCCGAAGTCCACAGCGCAATACCCAGTAAGAGATCCGGCTGTGTAGCATGACTACCACCACCAGTCTGCATTCCTGCCTAGGGGCTGTTGCCACCTGCCCTCCCATTGTCTGTGCCTTCTCCCGACCGCACACTTGACACATCTTCCTCATCATAGTCCCAGGTCTTCCCCACTGCATGAGGGGACATGGCTGCGCAACCTCACAACAGCACAAAACTCAATCAGTAACGGACAATGGCTTGCGGTGCACTGAGTCACTGGCACCTGGAGTGCTGAGCAGGGTAGCAGGCCGATGACGGCATCCACGACAGGTCTGAGCAACTCCGTAGGTCTGTCAGGACCACCCTTTCGACTCTGGCAGATGGCGGTTGGAGGTGGTCCTTGCTGTGGTGGCGTGTGCCTCCTGCGGTGATGCGACGTCCGGGCCGGTCAAGACTCAATGCCATGTGTGGGCCCTGCTGGCCCGCAGTTGGGGCCGGAGGAGGCGGACAGCGCAGGGCCACAGACACATGGCGTTGATGACCCCAAGACCATCGCTACAGAGGGCATTCAATGTCTCAGAAGAAGGGGTCCCAGGCCTGAGCAGCACAGAGTTAGTGGCCCCGGATGCACTGCGGCCGGCACAGGCACCCAGCCACGGGACGGTGACTTGCGGTGCAGTCAGATGGGCCATGCGACCTGAGCGGGTCCCCATCAATGTCCGAGGTGTATGTTGCGGAGGGTTGCGGGGGACAGTGGAAGGTGTCCTCCAGGGCATGATGCGGAAGGTCTGCTGTCATCTGGAAGTAGCAAATGGAGGAGTGGAAAGCGCAACCCTCGTCCTCACCAACAATTCGGGATCAGCTACATGAGGATGAAAACTAGCCCCTAGTCCATGGACTCAAACGCCACCAATGTCCGACCAGTGAGTGTCCATGAATGTCGGGGAACAAACTTAGTGGCCCAGGTGCTGTGAGGGGATGCAGTCTGCGATGATGCCCGTACACAGATGTGAACTCCAAGAATGCCAAATCAAGGCTCTGTCACTTACTGGACCGCAGTGTAGGCCGGAGGCAGCGGTCAGCAGTGGCCCACAGCCACGGGTCATTGGCTCGCGAGGCACAGAGTTGGTGACACAGTGGCAGTTGTCGGTAGTGTTCAATCACCTCCGTGACGCTGATCCTGTTCCTCCGGACTGCAACGTGTCATCCTCTTACGCCCCTCCGTGCGTGCGAGGAAATGTATTCTGCCTTCTGAATTACTGATGTTCAGTTACAAATCAGTGCTCCCACTCGTGCGTAGCGTAGGCCGAGGGCAGTGGTCCGCGTAGGCCCACAGACACGTGTGGTTGTGATGCCATGCACAGACTTGTTGCCACCACATCGGAGGGTGTATAGTGAATTGTTCTCTGCCTTAAATGATGTTCACTGCCATAGTGTAATCAAGACTCAGTTCCAAATGTGTGACCTACCTGACCGTGGTGTAGGCCTGAGGCAGCGGTCAGCACGGCCCATTCACCGAGTGTCGCCGGCATAGGTTGGATGGCCCCACCGGGCTGCGTAGTTCAGGTTCAGTGGCACCACGTGTAGCAGGCTGGCGTTGAACAGGGTTAGTGGCACCACGTGTAGCAGGCTGGCGTTGAACAGGGTTAGTGGCACCACGTGTAGCAGGCTGGCGTTGAACAGGGTTAGTGGCACCACGTGTCGCAAGAAGCCCATATGGAACTATGCCTCACTGATCGGGGGGATCTGGTGCTGTGGCCACTGGCCCGGATGTGGGGTCACTGCCATTCATGACTCAGGACACAGTTTCACATATGGGACCTACTGGTCAGAAGAGTAGGCCGGGGGCGGCAGTAGAGTACGGCAACGAAAAAGGAATAAAGCGAGCCTGTGTCGTGGAGGCCGTGATGGTCTGAGGTGGCTGCCAAGGTCACAGGCCTCGGGCTTGGGGCTTGCGCCTGCACGTGGTGGACCCTCCTTGACACACGCCGGTGTCGGAAGGTGATCAGTGTGGCCTGGCTGCGCAGGGGCTGGCCTGACGGGTTCGTGGTCCAGCGTGCCGGGGTCCGGCAGGCGCACAGCATCGCAGGCAACGCCACTCACGAGGATTGCGTCGGCCTCGTGGCGGGGTGGGAGGCGCCGCCCTGGCGGAGACGTGGGTCTTTCCGGAAGAGGACCACGCCCAGGCCTACGTGCTTTTTATTCACACCCCTACGCTGGCGTAGCGTACGCTGGGCCATCCCACTCCGCTGACGCTTGGGGGGGGCGTAACAGGCAACATTTCCGCGGGGTCCCCCACTGGCTGGGGTGACATGGTGGAGTCCACTGTCCACTACACTCCATACGCAAGCGGTGTATGTTGCCATGGATATGGGTGTGTTCTGCATACTGCGAGGTGTCCAGCACATCTCCGGCACTCTTGGCATTGTGTACTTTCCCAATCATGGTTCTACTGCATCCTTCACACATGGCTGGTTGCCACCTCTCCCCACATTGGGCTATTATGTGGCTGAGGTGCCATGCCGTTGCTGGCTCATGTTCAGGGCTTGCCCATGTGGTCATTGTAAGTTGTTCTGTCGTGTCTGGTGGGTGGGCATGTTGTTGTGCCTGTTGTAGGTGATTTTGTGACGTGTGCATTGCCAGAGTTGTGAGTTGCATGGTTGTGGAGTTGAGGTGTGTGGGGTGTTCATTTGGACATTGCCAAGGGGCTGTGCATTTCCCTTGTTGCCATCCTGGGAACGCTGGTTGATGATGGACTGTCGGAGGATGTAGGTGTCATGCTCCCACCCTTCTTGAAAGCATCACTGAACTATTTAATCGTTCGTTAGCTCAAGAAATAGTTCCCAAAATATGGAAAGCCGCCAGAGTTAGACCTATCCTGAAAAAATCTACTGCAGACCCCAATCTTTTGGTCAACTATCGTCCGATTTCACTGCTCCCATATTTTGGGAAAGTACTCGAATCCTTGGTCCATAAACAACTTGTTTTCCATCTTGAGAGTAACCATCTATTGGATCTCTCACAGTCTGGTTTCAGGGCCGCCCACAGCACCGAAACAGCGCTGGTAGAGGTAATAGACAACATTAGACTATCACTGGATAAAGGACAATCCTCTATTCTTATCCTACTAGACCTGTCGGCGGCTTTCGACACCATCTCCCACAGCATTCTAATACAACGGCTAGGGAGATTGGTGTCAGAGGAAAGGCCCTGGGGTGGCTCAGGAGTTATCTAACGGACCGAGTCACCACTGTCCAGGTTGGCGACATTAGTTCCTGTAGTAGGCCAGTCATGATGGGAGTGCCACAGGGCTCCATTCTGAGCCCAACACTCTTCAATCTTTACGTGACACCTCTGGCCAGGGTGATCAGATCATACAGCTTTGACGTAATGTCATATGCCGATGACACTCAAATTCTGGTCACCCTTGGTCAGAACCCCATAGACACCAAGGTTCGTTTTAAAGACTGCATGATCCACATTAACATGTGGATGAATGAAAACCATCTACAGCTAAATGGTGACAAAACGGAGATAGTATTCTTCGGGGATGCACAAAAGCATTGGACAAATGACTGGTGGCCTGCAACTCTTGGCCCTAGTCCAATACCCAAACAATCGGTTCGCAATCTAGGAATCCAAATCGACAGTAATCTATCGATGAAAAATCAGGTGAACCACATAATCGGCTCCTGTTTTGGTATCATGCGCAACCTGCGTAAAGTCTTTAAATGGATTCCCATGGAAGCCAGGAAACCATTAGTCCAGGGATTGATTATTAATCGCATGGACTATGGTAATGCCCTACTATCGGCAATAAATGAGGATCTTTTATCTAGACTGCAGGTCCTACAGAATACTGCAGCTAGGCTGGTCCTGAATCTTCCGTCGGGCTCCCCATCTGCGCCTAACCTGAAGCAACTCCACTGGTTGCCTGTCAGAAAGAGAACGCGTTTTAAGATTCTTTGCTTAGTACATAAAAACATGTACGGTAGTGGCCCTTGTTACTGGAAAAAGAAGCTCAACTGGCATCAGCCAAGCAGGCCCCTCAGATCCAGCAACAGGTACCTTCTTACCTCCATCAGAATTCATACAACTAGAAATGGAGGAAGATCTTTTTCGTTCCTAGCCCCCACTTTCTGGAACAAATTGCCATTACACCTTCGCACTATTGCTGATCATCATCGTTTTCGTAGGGAACTAAAAACATGGTCTTTTGACAACTGACCCCCTGTTTCCTTTATTAGCTGTTTTTAGTTGGAGCTGCCTGTGAGCGCCATGAGGCTTTGGGTGATATGAGCGCTTTACAAATGTCCCTGATTTGATTTGTGTATATGAGGGCGACATTGTTGGGTGTTCCAAGGTGTTCTGTTGTTGCCTGCACATTGATGTGAGACGTGTGCTTCCTGTTGCGGTGATTGTGTGCTGTGTCACCAGGGGGCACAGGTAGTACATGTGTGCTGTGTATTGCCCCCAACACGTGCGTGCATCCTGCTATGGCGTATGGTCCTTGCTTGGTCTCCAGCGGATCCTGCGCATTGTGTTATACGTATGGGGACTGGGGTACCAGGGTGATGGTGAAGTCCAGGACAGGTGTGGGGGACTTGGATGTGGCTGGCTGTGAGACTCCTCCGACTCTGGCAGGTGTTGTTGGGGGGGGTCCCAGGGGCCAACAGGTGCAGCCACGCCATCAGCTTTGTGTGGGGTGGGATGTTGGTTGTCCGCTGTGTTGGTGCCGTAGGCCTGTTAGGCGATGATGGTCAGGATGCATAGGTTGGTTGTCCCTTTCAGCCTGTAGTGGACGGTGACATTGTCAGATGTTGGGTCTGTGCGGCTGGTAAGTTTCCTGGGGTTCCGCTGTCTTTGTCTGCGCTGCATCTGTGGTGGTCCGGGGAGGGGGGTGTTCCGGGTGTGGGTTAGGGTCATGGGGAGGTGGCTGTGGGTGTTGTGGCCCTCTTGGGTGTCCGGGCCGCATGATGGGTGGCTCCATGGCATCTGTTTCCCTTGGGATGTGGCCCTGGGCTGTGCTCCCTTTTGTGGTGTTGGCTGCCGTCCGACTTTACACCAGGTCAGAGCAGGTGTAAATTTCCTGGTGCTAACGCGCCTTATCACCTGTTTTGTGTTTTTATCGCGGATGTGACTGGTCGTTGTGAAGGTTGAGGTGTGATGTTGTCTCGGCTTTTGGCACGGGAACGCCTACTCTGCATCTCATTAGCGATATTTGCGGGGGTCCTCTGTGGCGATGTTTTTTGCGGCTGCTATCGCGGGTAAACTGGTGCTGTGGGCTGTTTACACGGGCTTTTGAATGGGGGGATACATTTATCACGACTTTGGCTGCGATAAAGTGCCGTTAATTCGGCGATAGCTCCTTGTGAATATGCCCCATAGTGTCTTGATGACAAGGCGCTAGGTGGCACCAACAGACATCCCGGTAACGGGGAGGGCAGCATCGCACGACACCCGAGACAGGTGTGACCGGAAGTAACATAATTGTGTGTTCATTGAGGTTTACAGGTGTTCGAGCAGTAAACAAACTTTTCATAAACGGCTCTTATTATGGATTCAGTTCTGTAGCTAGCGCTACTCGCAACATCTCATATGCTTCACAGCACCTTTGGTGCTACTGGGAAAGTTGAGACGGGAAGCTAGAGTCCCCATGTCCAGGCGAGCAGAGCAGGGCTCTTGAATCAAGTCCGTGATAATGATCACATTATTTCAGTATACACCCGGGATCTGTAGATTACAACAAGGAGCACGCTCCCAGCTCCTATGCAGACTGGTCATCCCCATGTGGTTGAATGTTGGAACAACGAGTTCCTCAACAACGACTCCCTAAACCATGCGGTCTGTAATACAACCGCGTCTCAATCACAATTTTTTTTACTACGCATTCTTTTACCACAAATTTTCGTGGTAAAGGAATGCATGATAAACACACCCCCTAAAATCTAAACCGAACCCCCCACCCCCTAAAAACTTACACGAACCCCCCCCCACCTCCTAAAAACTAACACTAACCCCTTCCACCCCCTTAAAACTAACACGAACCCCTCCCACCCCTAAAAACTAACACTAACCCCTCCCACCCCCTAAAAACTAACACAAACCCCTCCCACCCCCTAAAAACTAACACAAACCCCTACTACCCCCTAAAAACTATCACAAACCCACCCACACCCTATCAACTAATACAAACCCCCCTACTCCCTTAAAACTAACTCGAACCCCTCCCACCCCTAAAAACTAACACAAACCCCACCCCTTAAAAACTAACACAAACCCCTCCCACCCCTTAAAAACTAACACCCACCCCCTAAAAACTTATACGAACCCCCCCACTCCCTTAAAACTAACTTGAACCCCTCCCACCCCCTAAAAACTAACACAAACCCCTCCCACCCCTAAAAACGATTACGAACCCCCAACCCCTAAAAGCTAATACGAACCCCCACCCCCTTAAAACTAATTCTAACCCCTCCCACCCCCTAAAAAGTAACACAAACCCCTCCCACCCCCTAAAAACGATCATAAACCCCCCAACCCCTAAAAACTAACACAAACCCTCCCACCCCCTAAAAACTAACACGAACCTCTCCACCCCCTAAAAACTAACACCAACCCTCCCTCCCCACCCCTGAATCCCTCTTACCTGTCCTGTTTATCCGACGCTCCTCTCAACTCCGCCCATCCCGAACACTAGACCGATTTAGCCTGAACCACGCACATGGGTGGTGAAGCCTTTCTTCAGTTTCAAGCAGCAGATCTGGAGGGCTCTGCCCCTCTCAGATACTTATTCCAAGTTCTCTGGGTCATGCAGGAGGTCATTCCTGACCAATGGGAGCAAGGTAACTCCTCAAAGATATGACCACATCCTGTAGAGTGTGGCATTATTTTGTCCCAGAGTGCATCAAATCTTCCAAATCCATAATGGCTGATTTTCCAGCAAGGAGGTAAGAGCTGACTAAACACACCCCTAGGATGGCTAATTTACTTAGACTCCCCCTGCATCTGCTCATACCTTCCTTAATCCTACCATCTGCCTAAGGTGGAAAGTTCAGAGTTGTAACTGACACTGTTCTCTGCTCTCCTCTTTGAAGAACATAGTTTACGACTCCTCCCCCTGGACTGGCATTCCTATGGAACAGCACACTGCCCTGCCAGCAGAGCTGGTTGGCCCTAGGGGCTCTATATCACCTCTTCAAGGCAGCCTGGCTAATCCACTTAACTCTGACCAATCAGGGCAGACCACTGGAAGGCTGAATCTGGACTTACAAACAAGAAAGTCTTATAACTTCTTGTATGTACACTTTAGGAGAAATTCAACAATATCATATTGTTGAATTTATTAATACCATTCGGGAAGTCTTTAAATGGCACTTCTAGCCCTCTCCTATCAAGAGTTATTAGTTAATAACTTCCTACCATGTTAACCTATGTAACAGGGGATTTGCAATGGGAAAAATGACTTGGGCCATTTTTCCAGCACCAGGACTTGCAAAAACATATTTTATAAGTACTTTGCTTATATCTACAGGACCCCCACCCCATGGGACAACTAGGGGAGACTTTAGGGGATCTGAATCTGTAAAAATAGAATAGCACTCGTTACTTAGCATGCGTTTAGTATGCATGCCATTACAACGCGGTCGTTAGTAGGCCTGGGCGGTAAATTCCGTTCCGCTCGCGTAATTTGCGTAATTTCCGTAATTTCGCGTTCCGCGGAGAACGCGGAATTACCAAAAATTCCGCGGCTTCGCGGAATTTTTTGCTTGTTCGCGCTTTCAAAATGCGTGTTCGCGAGATATTTCTCACCGAGCACGCAAACAGCGTTCGCGAACAGGAAAAAAGCATCGCGAACGGGCGGAACAAGCAATTCTACCCCCACCTTGCTGAGCCTCCCGCAGACCCAGCCCTACCTCCCGCAGACCCAGCCCTACCTCCCGCAGACCCAGCCCTACCTCCCGCAGACCCAGCCCTACCTCCAGCAGACCAGTGTACCTCTCGCAGACTCAGCCGTACCTCTCGCAGACTCAGCCGTACGTCTCGCAGACTCAGCCGTACGTCTTGCAGACTCAGCCATACCTCTTGCAGACTCAGCCGTACCTCTTGCAGACTCAGCCGTACCTCTTGCAGACTCAGCCGTACCTCTTGCAGACTCAGCCGTACCTCTTGCAGACTCAGCCGTACCTCTTGCAGACTCAGCCGTACCTCTTGCAGACTCAGCCGTACCTCTTGCAGACTCAGCCGTACCTCTTGCAGACTCAGCCGTACCTCCCGCAGACTCAGCCGTACCTCCCGCAGACCCAGCCGTACCTCCCGCAGACCCAGCCATACCTCCCGCAGACCCAGCCATACCTCCCGCAGACCTACCTCCCGCAGACCCAGCCATACCTCCCGCAGACCCAGCCATACCTCCCGCAGACCCAGCCGTACCTCCCGCAGACCCAGCCGTACCTCCCGCAGACCCAGCCGTACCTCCCGCAGACCCAGCCATACCTCCCGCAGACCCAGCCATACCTCCCGCAGACCCAGCCATACCTCCCGCAGACCCAGCCATACCTCCCGCAGACCCAGCCGTACCTCCCGCAGACCTAGCCATACTGTCCAGCAGTACCTCCCGCAGACCCAGACATACTGCCCAGCAGTACCTCCCGCAGACCCAGCCATACCTCCTGCAGACACCACTTAAGATGGGTCTGGAAAAAGCTTTTCTTTTCTACAGTGCTTTCTGCCTTTTTATTACTCTCTTTGATCCCACAAAAGACTAAGGGCCCGATTCACAAAGAGCCTCTGCACTTGTGGCGGAATCTCTGCACTCGTGGGGGAGCTTCCGCACTCGCAGCGGAGTCTCCGCACTCGTGGGGGAGCTTCCGCACTCGCGGCAGAGTCTTCGCACTCAGGGGAAGCCTTCTCACTCGCTGCGGAGTCTTCGCACTGGTGGCAGAATCTCCGCACTGGTGGCAGAATCTCTGCACTTCAGTTTTCATTGCAGACGTTCCGCTACAACTGTGGCGCCTCCGCCGCGACTACGCAGACTCTTTGTGAATCGGGGCCTTTATCACCAAGGGCTACAGATGGAAAACTACTATTGAAGGGACATGTGGGGAGTTCTCCAGTGGAATGATATATCAGTGGCTTGTGCTGTGCCGGCATAATCATTTAGCACCCCATCCCCTCCTACTAATGTCATGCTTGGGTCCTACCACCATTAGATGGTCGCAGAATCTGAGGCTAATCTTCCTCTAGCGAGAACAGAAGAGCTCCCAGTGGCTCGCCGGGCACGGAAGAGGCTGATGTTTCACCCACAGGGGTGTATTGAGTCCTGGGTGGAATGCTTGACGGAGAAGGCAGTGTGACGAGGGAGGGAAGTGAAGTGTTCTTGCTGCTCTGTTCAGAATACTCTACACTCCGCCACATCCGGACACACGTTTAAAGCATTAGGGTATTTGTTGTTTATGGCACTGGGGTACTTGTTGACCAAAGCTGGTCCAGGAACTCTCTGGGCCGTATCAGTTCATGTGAACGGCCACCCAGCAACTAAATAGCATGGCGTGGATAAAGGGAGCAATTTGATTGGTGGCATGGCGGCCAATCTGAAAGGCTGTCCTTTAGCCAGTCACGAGAACTGTGCCTATGAATGGTATTTCTCTGGTATATGTGCCCTAAGATGCTTCTCACTCTGACTTCACACTGGACTACCTAAGGCCTCATGACCCCTTCCCTGTAAAGGGGTTTTTGCTCGTTGCCTGTATCTTTCCTTGCTGGCATCTTCTATTGGGAGAACTAGGTATTGAACTAATTTATGCAACCTAAGACTACCCATCTCCCCTCCCTGAAATGGATGCTTTTCAGTAAGAGGTAAACAGCACTTTGCACAGCTTCCTTTCAGAAGCGCCTCTATCCAGGAACCTCCAACTCTGGGGTACTCGCGCCAAGACAAGCAGATGAGATCACTTCACAGAAAGCATCCACTTTAGGAAGAATGGCGAGCACCAGTGGAGTCCCACAAAAGAAGGTGAAGCACAATGGGACAAAAACAGGACTGCATGTCCGGACCGAGCACCACAGGGATAAAGCACTGCAGTGTGGGCATTTCCAGCTGATTGATGTTCCATTTCGGGAAGCCTGGTGCTAGTGCTCTCTGTTGGTTTCACTTGATGCTTTCAGCGCCATTGGAACGGATTTTAGGATGAGCAACAGTGTTGCATTCTATGCAGAGCAGTTCAAGTGAAAAAAGCAAGGGTGGCCAACTTTGCAAGGTCCTGAATTCTTGGTTATTACCACTTTCACAATCCCCTGTGTGCCAAATTATCATGTTGAACACCCCTAGATTGTCTTTAGAATTGTTTCCTTCTACTTTATTATGCTGTTCTTTGTAGGTTTTTTTTGGGTTGCAGTGTTTTATTCAACTAATGAGTGTTACAGTATTTTATTTCAGAAAATATTTTTTGCATGCATCCCTATCACACAAAATATGTTAATGTCTCATTCTGACAGGACAAGTGAATCTGAAACGAAACGGCGTCCGAGTCCCAATTTTAATTCTGAGATGTGCACACTTACCGCACTGTGGCCCTCATTAAGGGCTGCCCGGAGTGGTACCTCTCACAAAAGTCAATGCTCCCCATAGACACTCCCAAGTCCCTCTCCCCCTCAAATGCCCTCCCTGCTCCTACCCCTGCACCCCCCCAGCCTGCACCAGCCTCCCTTCAGATGTTTACTACCTGCTTAGAGCAGATGGAAACTATCTGCAGGAAAGTTCCTTGACTCTGGGGAAATCCTGTGGTACAGGAGTGGGTAAAACTGGGTCCAGCGGGTTATTTCCCATTCTGTGGATTTTCACTCATAATCCCTGTTACCTCACAGGCGACGCCAGCTGGAATCATTAATACTGGCCCCAATACCTCCCAGCAGAGGTAACAGGGAACTTGTGATGAGGGCCTCTGTGGTTTTCACCATCTAATTTCCTCCACATATTACCTGGAGCAATTTGTGATAAAACCAGTAGGTGGTGGGGGTGTTTTTTTCCAAGTGCAGGAAAATTACATACGTCCCATAACACAATAACCGCACCTCGTGGCCATCACGCATGACATGGAAACACTTCAGACACCAACCTTCCAGCCAAACACCCTACGTGGTGTCATGTGCTACCCACGTAGGCAAGCGCTACAGGGGCCCACATAGGGGTAGTAAATGTAGTATAAAAGTTGCAGTACAATACATCTGCCAGTTATATCTGCCATTCAAAATTGAGAATGAGGTGATATAACTACAAAGTGCAGTAACCAAATTGCCCTGGGATGATTTTAGCACACTTTCGTGCACTTTAGAATGCTATTTAAGACTATGGGGCCGATATACAGTTTGACGAATGGTGTTAGCACCGTCTGCATAGCGAGGTACTTTACTCCTACCATTGCAAGGGCACTCCACCTGCCAAATTCAGAGATGTCCCCAGGCCTAGCGGACATCTCTAGCATTTATTGGAACCGCCGTCACAGAGGTACCTGTAAATGCATTGAAAGTGTGCTGTGCCGCTCCATCAACATGACAGAGCTGCACTGCACACTTTTTTAAATTTATTTTATTTTCAAAAACAAAATCCTAAAGCGGGATTTTGTTTTTGAAAAGAAAAAAAAAAGCGGTGATCCCCTCTCCATGGGAGTTTTTTCCCATGGCATGGGCATCATAGAAATTTTTTACTTCTGCATACATGGCAACATTTTAGAAGAGGAAAGGATTAAAAAAAACAAAAAAAAAACAGCCAGGAGAATGAATTTCCTCCATTGACTTCTATTGAAGTAGAGGCAATTTCAGGAGGGAGACAGACAAAGTGAAGCCATTTTTGGCTTAAAAAATCTTCGGGAGTCTCCCGCCTGAATTGTGTCTGTTGGCATGTATGCATTTCCTTACCTCCACATTTGGGGTGGCGGTTTGCAAAGTAAAAATTGGCCATGCATCCGCTCACTCTAAATTGAGCAGGTGGGCACTTGGCAAAAAGCCAATCAATCAATCAGGGGGTTTAAAGCGCGCTACTCACCCGTGAGGGTCTCAAGGCGCTCATGGTGCAGCTCCAGTTCAGCCAAAGATCCAGGTCTTGAGGCACTTCCTGAAGGTGTGCAGAGTAGGGGAGCGTCTGATGTTGACTGGAAGTTCATTCCAGAATTTGGCCGCGATGTAGGAGAAGGCTCTTCCACCCGCTCTGGTTCTGAGGATGCGCAGGGTTTCTGCTAAAGCGAGGTCGGCGGAGTGGAGGTTTCTTTTGGGTACGTGGAAGGAGACTCTACCGTTGGGGTATTTGGGTCCGATGTTGTGGAGGGATTTGTAGGTGTGGGTGAGTGGCTTGAAGGTTACTCTCTTCTCGACGGGGAGCCAGTGGAGGTATCACAGGTGTTGGGTGATGTGCTCATGTCGGGGGATGCCGAGGATGCCTCTGGCCGCGGTGTTCTGGATGGTCTGTAGTTTGCGTGGGAGGGATTTGTTGATTCCAGCGTAGAGGGCATTTCCGTAGTCCAGTCTGCTTGTTATGAGTGCATGGGTGACGGTCTTTCTGGCTTCGGGGGGATCCACTTAAAGGTCTTGCGGAGGATACGGAGGGTGTTGAAGCAGGTGGAGGCCACGGCGTTGATCTGTCGGGTCAATGTGAGGGAGGAGTCGAGTATGATGCTGAGGTTCTGGGCGTGGTCCGATGGGGTCGGGTGGGTGCCGAGGGCGGGGGGCCACCAGGAGTTGTAACAAACTGAGGGGGTGGGTCCAAGGACGAGGACTTCTGTCTTCTCCGAGTTGAGTTTCAGACAGCTGCTGCTCATCCAAGCTGCGACGTCTTTCATTCCTTCTTGGAAGCTCAGTCTGGTGGTTTCGGGGTCCTTCGTGAGGGAGAGGATGAGCTGGGTGTCGTCGGTGTAGGATACAATGCTGAGTCCATGCTGTCTGACGATGGCGGCGACGGGGGGCCATGTAGATGTTGAAGAGCATGTGACTGAGCGATAATCCTTGTGGTACTCCGCAGTTGATCTCTGTGGGTTCGGAGAGGAAAGGCGGGAGTCTGATCCTTTGGGTTCTGCCGACGAGGAAGGAGCGGAGCAAGTCGAGGGCGGTTCCCTGTATTTCGGCGTTGTGGAGTCTGGCTGCGAGAGTGCGGTGGGAGACAGTATCGAAGGCTGCAGAGAGGTCGAGTAGGATGAGTGCTGCGGTGTGGCCTTGGTCGAGGAGGGTGCAGATGTCATCCGTGGCAGCGAGGAGGGCGGTCTCGGTGCTGTGGTTGCTGCGGAATCCGGATTGGGAGGGGTCGAGGATGTAGTTCTCTTCTAGGAAGTTTGTCAGCTGGGCATTGGCGATCTTCTCTGTGACTTTGGCAGCGAAGGGAAGGAGAGAGATGGGTCGGTAGTTCTTCAGGTCCGTCGGTTCTGCAGAGGGTTTCTTGAGGAGGGGCTTGACTTCTGTGCGTTTCCAGTCGTCGGGGAAAGTGCCGGATTCGAAGGAGGCGTTGATGGTCCGTCGTAGCTCGGGCGCTATGGCGGAGGCTGCTCTGTGGAAGATGTGCGGAGGGCAGGGATGCGTAGGGGCTCCTGAGTGAGTGCTTTTCATGGTTGTGGTGGTATCTTCGGTGGTGAGCGGGGTCCAGGCGGTGATGTTGGGCCGGCTGTCGTCGATGGAGGGAAGGGTGGTTTCTGGAGTCTGCTCGCTGAAGTTGTCGTAGAGGGCCTTGATTTTCAGGTGGAAGTAGGAACCAAGCTTGTTGCAGAGGTCCTGGGAGGGAGTGACGTCCGTGGCTTTGCTGGGGGGTTTGGTGAATTGCTGGATGATGTTGAAGAGTTCCTTAGAGTTGCTGGAGTTGGTGAGGATTTTGTTCCGTATGAAGGTCTTCTTTGTGGATCTTATGCGTTGGTGGTATTCTGTCATGTCTTTCTTGTAGGTAGTCAGATCTTCCATGGCTTTGCTGTTTCTCCATCGTTTTTCGAGACGTCTGCAGGAGCGTCTGGCTTCTTGGAGGTCGGTGGTGAACCAGGTGGCCTTCAGAAGGCATTGTCTGTCGGCGGTGCGGAGGGGCGCGAGCTTGTCCGCATAGTTGGTGATCCAGCGGTGTAGTTCCTTGACTGCAGAGTTGGCGTCAGTCGAGGCGGGGGGGGTCATGGATGAGGGTGGAGATGAGGTGTTCCTCTGTGATCTTGCTCCAGTTACTACGCGGAGGGCGAGGAGTGGGTATGAGAGCGGTGGCGGTGTTGAAAGAGAAGTGTACGCAGTGGTGGTCCGTCCAGAGGGGCTGCGTGGTGTGGCTGAAGTGGATGTTGTTCCCACCCGCAAAGATGGGGTCGAGGGTGTGTCCTGCCTTGTGGGTAGAGGTGTTGACGAGCTGTTTCAGGCCGATGTTGGCGAGGTTGTCCAGGAGGGCGGTGGAGTTGGGATCGTTGAGGTTGTCGAGGTGGAAGTTCAGGTCTCCGATAAGTATGTAGTCCATGGAGGCGATGGCGTGGGGTGCGATGAGGTCAGCAATTGTAGTGGCAAACAAAGCGCGAGGGCCGGGGGATCTGTAGGTGAGGGTGCCATGAAGAGTGGTTCTAGGGCTGGTCTGGATCTGGAAGTGAAGGTGTTCAGTGGTAGTGGAGGAGTCGCTTGCGGTGGAGAGTCGGAGGGAGCTCTTGTGTGCGATGGCGAGTCCTCCTCCTGGGTGGTTGGGGTGGTCCTTTCTCTGTCGGGGTGGAGGAGGCTCTGATGACCCTTACTCTGTTGGGCCATCGGAGGGGTATGTAGGCGGCAGAGCCGGCTACATACTGACGTCCTGCCTGTCTCTAAATCAGGTGATAGGACCTTCAGTTTGGCAAAGAGAGC
This sequence comes from Calotriton arnoldi, assembly GCA_963921515.1. Lineage (NCBI taxonomy): Eukaryota > Metazoa > Chordata > Amphibia > Caudata > Salamandridae > Calotriton > Calotriton arnoldi. The sequence continues at coordinate 1,116,581 of CAWUFW010005886.1, read as the reverse complement.
ACTCCGTCCCCTTTGCGACAGATCACCCCCTCCACCAAACTGTAAATCGGCCCCTCTGTTTGTTAATTTGTGCTGCGAACGCAAAGGAATGATGTCATTTCATGGTTGCACAACATACTTTAAGAAAATCGTGTAAACTCACAAATGCATTGTGTGCCAGTGGCGTAACATAAGCCCCTGCCGTGCGGGAGGGCGAGCTCCATGGGGCCCCCTCAGCAAAAGTGATAGGCGGTGGGCCGGGAAGTGGGGGAAACTTTGCAGGGGGGGCCCTCAGGTTTTGTTATGCCACTGTTACGCCTTGTTCACAGAGACAGGCTTCTCACCCTCAAGGCTTTTCATAAAAAAAATATGCACCTCATTTATAGCTGGTTAGAAGTATTCACTGGTCTTGTAATCTGTTGTCCTAGAGCCTGTTCAGCTCAAAGAACAAACTCTGATTTATGACTGAGAACTTACCGTCCGATTAACTGAACTTTTCTGCAGCTTCAAGTGTGTTTACAGCTCCTTACCAAGGCCGCTGCCTTGACAAGAGCTGCTTGAGGGTGAAGGAGGCCCTTTCTGTGCTCTGCAAGCATTGCACCAGAAGCTGCCACGGTTAAGATACTTTTTCAAGGAGAAAGAATGAGGGTGGTGAAGTCAGTCAGATACACAGTTTCAGAATGTAAACAGCTTGCATGGCCTCACCCTCTCTGCTGCCTTTGTGTGGTTCCGGCTCCCAGCCACAACCCTCAAAAGTCTGCACTGGACAGTGCTCGCTTGCTTTTCTTACTGTTAAGTTTGAAAATGACATCATCCTCTTTTTGGCTAACCCTTTCCTTTTCCCAAGCAGGCTCTGCTTAATTCCTCCAGCTGGAGGAGGGGCTGAGTCTGGTGGGGGAGTTGCCTGTTTCTTGGAGATGAGTTGCCTTCATACTATGAGGACTGTGATGGGGTGGGGGGGGGAGTGGTATTGTGTTCATGTGGCTAACCTGCTTACCTTCCATCATGGAGACTTGGGTTCTAATCCCAGCTTCTAGGGAAATTGTAAATATGTGTAATAGTCCAACAATGTGTATGTGTGAATATATATATCTCTAGATATATATGTGTGTGTGAGGTATACATAGACAATTCTGCATACATACCCAGCTCCTTATCACGTCTTTATTTCTGTAATCCTGTTATTATTTTGTCCTAGGTGCAACACCTCATGTTTGGTATGCTGATGTCGCAAAGACACCGACCCACATATTACGAGTTAAGGGCTGAATTCCAAACACGTGTTTGCACATCTATCTGAATTACGAAATGTTTTGATAATTATCATGCGCTGCAGTTTCCCCCTGCCAAAATTGATCGGGGAAAAGGCCCAGATAAAAGGCAAAGCATGCAGAATTCTGTGTGTTAAAAACTGACTCCACATGTAATGCCACGTTTTCCTTCTAAAATTTCAGAATAGTAGGTATTTACCACATGTGGTAAATACCCCACCCTGGGATAATGGTATTTACTGCATGTGTTAAATACCACACCCTAGACTGTCAAACTTGTATTAAAGGCCACAGTCTAAAACTATTCCGCTGGGATTTGGAGCACCGTTCCTATACTATTAAAAACCTAAAGTGCAAACAATTTTCATTTTGTTTCATAGGCTGGGCCACTGCAATTGAGCGATGCTGCTGCTTTTTCCATACAATGATGGATTTATTGCATTTGCTACATAATCAATCCATCATCTGTTGTATAATTTAAAGATTTCAACAAAAATGTTTCTAATACAAACGGATCGAAAGTCACTAAAAAGCACCAAGGTGTGTTGTGGTTCCATTGAAAGCCATTCACAATGGTTATCTGGATAACTTTCAGTTGCTTAACAGGTGTAAAAATGACAAAAAAGAATGAAGTAATACTACCACAAAATATTGCCACTACTGCAAGGCCTGCTTCTCCTATAGGATAACATTGGGTTACTTTATTACATTTAATAAATGATAACTTTAAATTGGGACCAGGTAGGAATGTTGAGTTTGGTGTCTAAAGAATTGCAATTTATAACCTTCTTTAATGTTAGGTTATTTATTTAACCATTACTTCACATATCATTATGTCATTTCATTATTTCATTCACGTCTGAAATGAGATATACACTATTTGTTTCAGACAAGTACAACACAATAAATCATGGACATGAAACATAACATACAATACAAACCATTAAACAAATAATACATAAAGGACATTTAACATTAAATGCGGCAAAAAACAATAATACACCAGTCAGTTAGTTCTGAATTTTCAAACATATGGCAATCGCTTTGTGTGTAATTCAACAGTTCTTAAAAAATGTTATAGTCATTGGAAACAAACATAAGTGCAGCTGGGGTTAAATCAATGCTACATTTCCCTCAAAAGCTGCTTGCGTTCATGAATCACAGTTCCTCAATGGTAAAGGAAATGCCGACGCGTTTCGAATCCCAGTGACACTCGTGAGACTCTCTTCAGGGCTTGTGACTTGGTGTTATCTAAAAGATAATGGATATGGCCGCTATTATATACATACTCTGACCCGTTCCTCTTATAAACGTATTGTGGTTGCCATAAAATGCTCTACGGTACCTGGTTAATGGGCTCTTATAACTTCAAACCTGGCGTGTTCTTCCTCTCCTATGTTTTATAGAAAAGGGGATTCCTTGGTTGTTTAAAAAGAACGCTATAAATGGATGAGAAATGCAATCATTAAGTTTCTAGGTATTGTAAAAAAGCCAATGTGCAAAGTCACTTTGTAGTCACTATCACATCTTACTTTAGAATGCCTGTGTGTGTTCCTGTTATCAGGCTTGTATCGCTTAGAAGTGGTTCCACACTGCGTGGTGCTTTCTTTCTAGAGAAGACAAACCAACACAACAGCTTGTAGTTTGATCGCGTGTAGTAAGCTTGCTGCTCTGCCGTGCTGCCCTTGCTTAAAAGAAACAAGCTTACGTAATTCTGTCCGGCAGCCTCTCGGCACGTTGGTACTCCTTGTTCGTCAACCTGACAATTTCTGCATGTAATTCCTTTCTTTTTTCTTTAAAAAGAACAAACAAGCTTGTTACTCTTAGCGTGTACTAACCGCTTGCCATTTCGCTACGCGGCAGCCAATTGAAAAGCACAGATTTACTTGAAACAGTCCAGAGACTCTGAAGCACTTTAGTTTCCTTTAATTGCCGACCGAGACTGAAGCGTGTCTCACTCCATACCGCAGCAGACATGGTAACTTCCTTTGTAGTTGATGTTTAAAACCTTTTTTTTGGAAGGTGTGATTCAAGGTGATTAATGGGTGTTGTAGTAATTTATGACAGGCCGAAAAATCGTTATACATTTTAGTAAAAGTGATGATGATAGTTTGGACGACTTATTGTCTGAAGCAATATTTGACATGCCACTATTCATTTCGTTAACTTCCTGGCAAGAGTTTTGTTGCATGCTAGGAGTAGTAGTTGTCTTAACTAATTGTAGACGTACCCAGTGATATTGGACATGTTGGGAGTTGCAGTGATCACAGTAGATGTTTTTATGTACTATTTCATATCCAGGAAGAACACGCCAGGTTCGAAGTTATAAGAGCCCATTAACCAGGTACCGTAGAGCATTTTATGGCAACCACAATAAGGTTATAAGAGGAACGGATCAGAGTATGTACATAATAGCGCGCCATATCTATTATCTTTTAGATAACACTAAGTCACAAGCCCTGAAGAGAGTCTCACGAGTGTCACTGGGATTCGAAACGCGTCAGCATTTCCTTTACCATTGAGGAACTGCGATTCATGAACGCAAGCCGCTTTTGAGGGAAATGTAGCATTGATTTAACCCCAGCTGCACTTATGTTTGTTTCCAATGACTATAAAAATTTTTAAGAACCGTTGAATTACACACAAAGCGATTGCCATATGTTTGAAAATTCAGAACTAACTGACTGGTGTATTATTGTTTTTTGCCGCATTTAATGTTAAATGTCCTTTACGTATTATTTGTTTAAAGTTTGTATAGTATGTTATGTTTCATGTCCATGATTTATTGTGTTGTACTTGTCTGAAACAAATAGTGTATATCCCATTTCAGACGTGAATGAAATAATGAAATGACATAATGATATGTGAAGTAATGGTTAAATAAATAACCAGGACCAATGAAATCCCTCAAATTGGCCCTTTGTCTGTTTAAATAGATAGCAGCACATACAATGGTAGCTAGGTTTCTTGTTGTGTTACTTGATTAGGCCATATCTAGCTACTGGTTCTGGGCCCACCCCTTTCATACCCTTCTTTTAGAAAGTTGGCATTTTCTTCTCCCAATCATTTGGTGCCAGCAGCCTGTGTACTTGGCCACATGACAAGGTGTAGCTGGCAGTTGGCCTTTGTGTATTGCTCCTAGACAGGGAGACAAAGGGGGAAAAGGTGTTGGCAGGATGGGCCATCTATGACTTGATAGGGTGGAGGAGCTGTCACCTACCACACTTACACATCACAAAGGCTCTGCCGCAGCACACTTACAAAGAGTTTCACAATAGTCTTTTGTGTCGGGGGCCAAGCTGGGGCCAGGGCAGGGAGCCAGGAAATTCCAAACACCTCTGGGTGTGGAAACCTCCAGAATCATCTCCTGTTTCAAAGCTGGCAGTAGGTATGTATAAATAGTGGAACCTCGGACCCAACACTTCAGGACACCTGTGGAAGTTTCAGAAGCACTGCTACTCTGCTGCCCTGCTGCAAGTAGGGCTGCTACTCTGCTGCCCTGCTGCTGCGTGAGTGGGACTGAATCTGCATCTTGAGCCCAGGGCCACCAGAGGGACTCTAAGGGCTAATTGGCTGGCCTCCTGATCAGAGCTACAGGGAGAAAAGACTCCAACCATCTTGAACCCTGCACCTGGACTCTGTCTGCTGAGAGTCTTGCCCTCCCCCACAGTGGTGCTCTAGCCAGTCGTGGATGCTCGTAGGTGGGCCAGAAGGTACTCTGCCAGCCCGGCAGAATTGATGCAGCACAACGCATCTCCTCACAGCCTTGCATCTTAACTGCTGCTTTGCAGCACATACAATCTGTCTATCCTATCTATCTATCTATTTAGACTGGAGAATGCGGTTAAGGCAACAGACAAGTGACACTTCCATACAAAAGGCAACAAAGGTGTGCTGAGACTTGGAGAACTTAAACATGAGTACAATCTTAGGAGGAGGGAGATTGATTGGGTAAATTTATGGAAAGCTAAAATATTATGCTGTAGTAAAAAAGCAGGTAGTGCCCCGGACAATTGGTTAAACTATAAGCCTAAAAAAGCCAAAACTACTTGTACTACTATGTGTGCTAAAATACTATGCTGAAGTAACAAAGTAGTAGTGCCCTAGACAATTGGTTAAACTATAAACCCAAAAAAGCCAAAACCGCTTGTACTGCTGCTTGTGCTTTTAGAGAATTCAAGCTGTGAAATGATGGACCATGTAAGTTGCGCACCCCTATACAACACTCTTTAATATTGCCAAGGGCTTTTGTGCCATATCTTATACAGCAGCTGTTCTTAACCTTTAGACTTCTGTGGAGCCCCACTTAATCAGTACTGGAACCGGGGACCCCTCATTTAATTATTATTGTACTCAATGGACCCCAGTGAGTCATTAGATTAAGCAATTTAGATGAATTGAACCCTAAAAACAATACACAAAAATACAGAAACAAGCATTCATCAAACAAATACAAAAATTATGAAATATTTTATTTAATTCACAAACATAAAAAGAAAAATTAATTTAAATGGAAAGGTCGGATCTTTTCATAATTCATCTGAGGCCATCTATAGTCCATACTGTATTCAGTGTGATGCATTTGCACAGCTCCCAGAAATCAATCTGAGATACCAACTTAATTTTTAGCCTCCAATCGCATATTGATTCACATTTAAATAACAGTTTATTTTTCACTTTACATGTTGCATATATATATATATATATATATATATATATATATATATATATATATATATATATTACATTACCTTACCTACTGGCGGTCGCCAGTAGGTAGTTATAGTTAGGACCTAGTTTCCATAGGAAAAACGTTTTTTCTTTTCCCAATAACTTTGGCGCCGGTTGACGAATCTTCGCGAAATTTTCAAAACTAGTGGGGCGCTCAATCAGCTCCTGTCTTGAAAGTTTCAGGGTGATTCGTCAAGCGGGGGCCGAGAAAAAAGGGGGGTCCCAAAACGTGTTTTCCCCATGTTATTTTTCATAGGAAACTTTAGACAAAGCTACAGGCCGAACTGCTGAAGGGAATTACACCAAATTTGGCAAAAAAGTAGGTCTTGGTTCAGAAAGAGTCCTTTTTGTTAAATGGTGTAAATCAGTTCAGTAGTTCCTGAGAAATTAGAAAAAGAAAAAGTTTAGATATCTGGGGCAGCGGTGGGTTCGCGAACCCTCCCGACCACGAGCTTCATTCTAATTGGCTGCCAACACTCCAAACCAGGAAGTGTTGGCAGCCAGCTTGTGACTCGGTAGAACCGAGTCACAAGAAAACAGAAAAAAAGAGGTTAAAAAACAATAAAAGGGGGCATGGTAGAAACACCCTGACCCCCTAGGCCTGCTCAGGGGGTCCCACAAGGACCCCCAGGGCCCAAAAAAGCATTTTTAAAAAATAATTTCGGCGGAAATCACGATGGGGTCGCGAATCCAGCCGAAATTATTTTTTTTAAAACGAAGCGCAGGCTCCCGCGCTTCGTTTTAAAAAAGCCCCCGGGTAGGCCAGGTCCCGGGGGCACTCACCGCCTACTGGTTTCTGCAGCACAAGACTAAAATCCCCTATATGATATATCTCGCCTCTATTAACTGTTGGTAAAACCCGGGTGTCCGTCCATCTAGCACCTAGGACGACACTCTCCGCCCTAGTTTACAGAAATAACATTTGAACAGCCGCGGGATCCAGCGAGGGTGAAGGGTTATCTGTATTTAACTTGATAATCCCCGCCTTATCACAGCAGCCCTGACAAGAGAAGATAAGGGAGGGGGTAGGGGGGGTTAGGAAACTGTAAAAAGCTCTTTCTAATGCTATCTCGAAGTGATGCGCCATAGTGCACTCTCTGCCCCCAGAAGCACTTGTGTATAACACACAATATTTTAATGTGTCTTTATTGTGGCTGAACAAGCAGGACATGCTAAGGGGAGATCGCGAGTTTTACACGCACTACATTTTAAATTCGCTTAGTTCGCATTATAGCGGCATGTCGCATGTATCGTGACATTGATTTCAGTAAGTCCCGGCAGAGAGGCAGAGTTTTATTACAGACGCAGGTTGGGGGCTGAGCTCAGGCTTGGCACACCTTTCTCAGAAATCCTGGCACAGTCTTGGGGGTGCTCGGCCTTTGGGCGCTTTACCCACTTTCACTTTGAGATAAACTGGGTGTTCACCCGGAATCCCATCGACAGGTGTATCGCCGGGCCCACCGTAGAATATGACACCCATTCCTTTAAAATGAATGAGAATGCAGATATTACACTGGAGTCCTCGGGTGCTGTGAGCGTAGACGGCTTCTGGGAGCTTTATTCCTCTTTTCTGAATGAGGGGGGCTCGGCGTGTGTGCTCCGCACACATCCCCCGCACGCACAGCGACCCGGTGTCCTTGTTTCATGCGCCCTGGCCTCTCCAGTGCACCCCTGTAGCCGTGGGCCTCCTCTGTTTTATTGTGAAAATGTTCTTGTATTTTCAAGTGTTGATGCCCCGTTTCTAGTTCCTCCCCCACCCCCCAATACTGAGAGCAAATATTTTCTCAAGGTGTGAAATCCACTCACAGCCCCGCAGGTGATTTATTTACAGGCCGAGGGATTGAGAGGGGGGGGCATCTCCCGGTGCGCCTTGTTTGCGTGCGCAGAGAGTGGCCGAGCATGTGCCACGCAACCCACTCACCCCCCCACCCCAGTGACCGGATCCACCGTGTCCCTGGTGGCAGAGGTGTGTGAGCCCCTACTCCCGGGGGTGTAGGGGGGGCTGCGTGTGAGGGCTCAGAGTGACCCTGCAGCGGGGCAGGCGCGCAGTGTGCCACGCACCCCCTGCAAGTGACTGGGTCCACCGTGTCCGTGGCGGGAGAGGTGTGACCCCCCAGGAGGGTGTATGGGGCTGCTGGTGAGGGCTCAAAGTGGGCCTGCAGTTTTCCACGCACTGGCAGCGGAGATGTTTTGAGGTGGGGGCTCATGCACGCTCCCCCAGTTCCTCTACCCCACCACAACCAGGCATATCTGAAAAGCTTAAAAAAACAGGGGCTTTTGTACGAGCAAGGAGAAAAATCTCAAACACGTGAATTAAATCTTAAGTGTAGATCCCCTCGCTTAATTTTCAGTGTTAAATTTGCTATTTAATGTTTATTGTGTCGTTATTAGAGCGCTCCGTGCCACGCGACGAGGTTCGCGCTACTAATAACTTACAAACAAACCCATATATACATCTTCCCAGCTCTTCACCAGATCAGAGAGACTTCTCCCCAGCTCTTCACCAGATCAGAGAGACATCTCCCCAGCTCTTCTCCGGATCTGAGAGACATCTCCCCAGCTCTTCTCCGGATCTGAGAGACATCTCCCCAGCTCTTCTCCGGATCTGAGAGACATCGCCCCAGCTCTTCTCCGGATCAGAGAGACATCTCCCCAGCTCTTCTCCGGATCAGAGGGACATCTCCCCAGCTCTTCTCCGGATCAGAGAGACATCTCCCCAGCTCTTCTCCGGATCAGAGAGATATCTCCCCAGCTCTTCTCCGGATCAGAGAGACATCTCCCCAGCTCTTCTCCGGATCAGAGAGACATCTCCCCAGCTCTTCTCCGGATCAGAGAGACATCTCCCCAGCTCTTCTCCGGATCAGAGAGACATCTCCCCAGCTCTTCTTCGGATCTGAGAGACATCTCCACAGTTCTTCTACGATCAGATAGACATCTCCCCAGCTCTGTTCCAGATCTCTGAGACATCTCCCCAGCTCTGCTCTGATCTCTGAGACATCTCCCCAGCTCTGCTCTGATCTCTGAGACATCTCCCCAGCTCTGCTCTGATCTCTGAGACATCTCCCCAGCTCTGCTCTGATCTCTGAGACATCTCCCCAGCTCTGCTCTGATCTCTGAGACATCTCCCCAGCTCTGCTCTGATCTCTGAGACATCTCCCCAGCTCTGCTCTGATCTCTGAGACATCTCCCCAGCTCTGCTCTGATCTCTGAGACATCTCCCCAGCTCTGCTCTGATCTCTGAGACATCTCCCCAGCTCTGCTCTGATCTCTGAGACATCTCCCCAGCTCTGCTCTGATCTCTGAGACATCTCCCCAGCTCTGCTCTGATCTCTGAGACATCTCCCCAGCTCTGCTCTGATCTCCGAGACACCTCCCCAGCTCTGCTCTGATCTCCGAGACACCTCCCCAGCTCTGCTCTGATCTCCGAGACATCTCCCTAGCTCTGCTCTGATCTCCGAGACATCTCCCCAGCTCTGATCTGCGAGACATCTCCCCAGCTCTGCTCTGATCTCAGAAACATCTTCCTAGCTCGCATCTCTATCACCTCAAGCGGCGCAGCCCAAACAGACAGACCCCAGTTTGTGGGAACAAAAGCAAACCAGAAGTGGCAACAAAACCACTGCAAGAAGCGGGTCCGACTTCCCAGTTTTGGGTGGGAGTGGACCTTAGCACCTAGTAGGCCCATTGTATGAGGCTCTGACACGCAAATAACAAGGCTGTGACGCGCAGGTTACAAATGGTACAAAACTCTGCGGCAAGACTCCAGCCACATACGGAATCTTCATTGGCTAAGGGTGGAGAACCGGATCAAGTTCAAAGCCCTGAGCTACATGTTTAAGATTAAGACTGGCAAGGCACCACAGTACCTACAATCTTTGGTCAACCCCTATGTGCCTACCCGTCACCTCCGCTCATCAACCCATGAGAATTTCATCGTACCCAGATTCAAACTATCCAGGATGGGAGGCAGATCTTTTGCCTACCTCGGCCCCTCTCTTTGGAACTCACTCCCCTCAGTTACCGGAAAGAAAGAGTCTATACCCGTTTCCGTAAAACCTTGAAGGCCTGGTTGTTTAACCAATAATTCTCCCCAAGCCTCAAACATTCCAGCCAGTCCACCATGGCGCCGGGAAACCCTTTTTGGGTAGCTGTTGCGCCTTACAAATTTAACTAATAGATAAATAAATAAAATATGTATCTAGTTAGGTAGGTAGATGTTCCACCTTAACCTTCAGCCAGTGACCCAAAAAGACTTAAACATTCTGGGGCACGCCCACAAAAGTATTTGAGTACTGGATGTAATACTACAGGAATACTCTTACATATTCTTACACGCCTTTGTAAATCCAACCCAAGCGTCCAGTCCCTAAGCGACAAAGTCGTTTCTGTTTGTACCAATTCTGAGTGTTCCCTGAAGATCCATATACTAGACATGCTGTCTGCTCTTCACAGACAACCAACAGTACCAACATGAGTACTGCTTTACATACTTCATAATGTCTTTGTAAATTTCAATTTTAAATGGCCTAGCACCGGGACACTCCATGGAGTAGCCATGTGCTTTACAAATCCTATTCATATTATATTAATTGTATTATTATAAATAGGCCCCAAAGTGTGTTTGTGTGCGTGTATACACACCTAATTTTGAATCTTTTCCGTTCATCATGGAGGCATCTTTACTGGAGAGAATTCTCTGTCTAGCTATATATATATATATGCACTGAAAAAACCATAGGTTTCAGGGACGTTATAGTTAGAAATTAGCATTTAAAAAACCTTAGAAATTCACTGAAAAAACCATAGGTTTCAGGGACGTTATAGTTAGTTGGACATTTCACTCGTACAAAACCAGAGAAATTCCGCCGTTATAGTTAGTTCAGCTAACTATAACTCGCGCCCCCGCAATGCACTGCTGATGACGTCACATATTACATCATTCATGACATGGTCAGTGACATCACTGATGACATCTCAAATGACATCACTGATGACATCATCCACGTGATAATCTGATGCACCTCCTCACACTCTAATATAACCTTTGATACAGCCACTGTAAAATACAGACTACCATTTTCGATACCATCGAAACACCAATACCAGTTACTACATACGCACTCACTGATTCCTAGGTCTACACACACATCCACTCATTCACCCATACAATCACTCATACATGCAGTCACTCATCAATACAACACTATCATATGCACTCATACACCTATACAGACACTCACACACCACCACTCATCCACACACCTAGTCAGTCATGCAAAGAATCAATCACACTCCTATTTATTCACCTATACAGTTATACACACACCACCTCACTTATTCATACAGATACTAACGCATACTTACTCACTTATATAATCACTGATACAAGTACACACTCCTCCATACAGCCACTCTCACAATCACTGACTCTCACGTATAGTCATTTATATACTCCAACTTTCACATACACTGCCTTTTACATATGTAGTTACTTGGACATGTACCACTGAGACATCCATTCACTCACAAACACATCCATACACAGACTCACCCACCCATACAGCTGTTTCCACATGCACTCTTGAACCCATACACCCAGTGAATCAAGCACTCCCACATCTATGCACAGAGTCCCACACCTCCCACCCACCCACACACACACACACACTCAGTCTCCCATACAAATACTCCGGCAACCAATCTATAACCCATATAGACACTCATGTAGCTACTGACCAACCCATGCATCAGCCTACACAACAACAGACAGACTGATACAGACATTCACACAGTTTAGTCACTAACCCATGCATTCAGTAAGACACATTTAATCACTCACTTATACAGTCAGTCACGCACCTACTAAATCCTCCATCCAGACACTTATACACCCACTCATTCTTCAATACACCTTGGCATACATATAAAACATATTTAAACTTTACAGAAACACACAGTCACTGGATGATGACATCAGTGATGTCATTTGAGATGTCATCAGTGATGTCATCAGTGATGTCACTGACCATGTCATGAATGATGTAATATGTGACGTCATCAGCAGTGCATTGCGGGGGCGCGAGTTATAGTTAGCTGAACTAACTATAACGGCGGAATTTCTCTGGTTTTGTACGAGTGAAATGTCCAACTAACTAGAACGTCCCTGAAACCTATGGTTTTTCAGTGACTTTCTAAGGTTTTTAAATGCTAATTTCTAACTATAACGTCCCTGAAACCTATGGTTTTTTCAGTGAATATATATATATATATATATATATATATATATCACCAATTCCGCGTTTTTGCCGAAATTCCTCCTCCAACACGGACACGGACCATCAGATAAGTGCTTTTAGTATTTTATTCGTGCAGTGTCGCCATAACGTTTCGGCTCGTCCGAGCCTTGATCACATGACATTGTACTGGCATATTGCTCCCAAATTTAAAGTGACAAGTGCGCAATCATTAGAATCACGTGAGTGGTGTAACAGTAGACATAAAAGAGTTTGTCAATGGTTATCTTTGCAACAATTATAGATTTATCTATAAACAATGCTAGTTTAAATACAAATTTAAATACAATAAAATACAGGTAAAATACAGGTAAAATACAGGTAAAATGTAGGGGAGTATTTCACTGGCATAATACTCAGTAAAACATTTAATAATTCTCCAACATAAATAGTTCCTGTATATACTCTTGGATCCGGTATTTATATGTCTGCAAAATTAATTTGCCTTAAATAATTCCGGATCCTTGACCAATTTCATGCCATTGTAATTGATTTGGTTCTCTGTATTGACGTTGTATAAAATACACCATTATAGTTGTATAGCTTGTAATCACCTGGTTAAATCCACCTAATCTCAGTAGTGTATATGTTGTTTCTATATTATTGTCTACTGTAATTTGGTGTGTGTATGTGTGAGAATTGTGTATAATGAATTTAACCTTAAGTGTGAATCTGTTAAAACCATAGTGTTTACGTACCGATAGTGCAAGTTTAACCTTGGATTATTTGAGCGCTGCGAGTCATCGTGGGTTAGTCTTTGTATCTGCTATCAGAGAATATCATACTTGTATACTTAATGCCTTTCAGTTTACGCACTGAGCTTAATGCTCTTACATATCTCTTTCAGTATAGCATCCTAATATACCACGGTTTTTCCATCCGTGCTGAACACTTTCCTATTGCAACTACTTTATAATCTGTATATCAGGGACTGATTTCTTATTTAAATAGATAAATATATAAATATGCATACAAAATTATCAAAGCCTTAAAAAACATTTCCCTTAAAATTGTATAAAAAATATATTTCATGATCCACCTTATATTGTATGTTGCTAAAATAAGAAAATGATAGTGGTTAATATGTTGTTATATAGATGCTACAGTACTAAGTTTTTATAAAAACGGCTCCTAGTGCAAAATATGATACATGATGGTATAGTTACTCATCCTAAGCAAGTGTGCAAATCCTCCGTGGCATTTAATCCGCCCGGAGTCTTAGAGTCAAACTGTAAAATATATCTTGTTTCCAATTTGCGCAGTTTGGATTCTCTATCTCCCCCCTCCTGCTGGGTGGAATTGCGTCTACGACAAAATATTTTAATCCTTCATTGTTACTGTTGTGTAAATCCCGAGCTACCGGATATGTATTATCCTGATTGGAGATAGCACGGAGATGTTGTAATATGCGTTTGTGCACTGCTAACTTAGTACTCCCCACGTATTGGAGGCCACATGGGCACATGAGTACATATATCGCATACTCCGTCTTACACAAAAGGAGTTTCTGGATCTTATGTTCTTTGTCGCTAAAGGGGTTCTATATGTTTTAGTATTAACTCCATGTTGGCAGGCTTTACAAGTCTTGCATCTAAAAAACCCTTATTTGTCTGCAACCAACTCGTATTTTCCATTACATCTGGGCTAGTGTTCACAAGTGAATCTCTCATTGATGGTGCTCTACTGTGTGTGATGGACACCCTACGTGGTAACGTGGGTCCTATCACCGGATCGTTTAAGACTAAAGGCCAGTTCTTGTTAATAATTTTGTGGAGACTGTTGTGTTGTCGACTGTATCTCATTATGACTCTAAACTGATTGGTATCTCCTACCCCATCTCTCCTCACCTTATCTTGTGGTGCTAGTCGTTTATCTTTAATGAGTTCCTCTCTGCATTGCACCATCGATTTGGAAATAGCTTTAGTGATAATACTATCAGAATATCCCCTCTCACGGAATCTCTGTCTGCTACTTTCCTGTGCCTCCCTCAGATCTTGCCCCTTACTGCAAATTCGTCTGAGGCGCAACATCTCACCATATGGAATACTATTTATGAGATGTATTGGGTGTGCACTGCTTGCATGTAGGGTGGAGTTGCCCGAAGTTTCCTTTCTATAGAGTCTAGTTTCTATTGCACTGTTTTGGACATAGACCTCAGTATCTAAAAAATTAACAGATGTTTTACTCATTGTGACAGTAAAGTGTAAATTAATTTCATTCTTATTGATTTCTTTTACAAAATCCTCAGCAAGCTCTTTAGTTCCATTCCATAGTACAAATAAATCATCTATATAGCGTAGCCATAGAATTATATTCTCTTTGAATATCTTATCAAAATTACGTTTGAGGACCAGCTCCTCCCAGTATCCCATATGAAGATATATATATATATACACACAGCTTGTGAAGTGAAAAAATAAAAAGTATATATATGCACAGTCACGCATATATCTCACCAACAAGTTATACATCCCTCCCCAAGAGTTTTGTAGAAACATCAGCAAACTTTATTTAGTGGCCATACATTGCCACACAGCACACCATCACTAGTAAGGGGAAGAGGCCGTGGACAAAGACGAGGAAGAGGACGTTCATCAAGTCCAATAAGAACAGAAAAACAAGGAGGGGATGTACAAAAAATAAACCATTATCCCCTACACAATCGTCAGAAGAAGTAATAGGGTTCTCACAAAGGACCACGGATGATAATCTCATCATTAATCTCTCTGAACATATGTTCAACAAACATCAAATCAATCTCCTAAAGAAAGGTCTGGCATTTTGTCCCGAAAAACATTAGGATTACGTGGAGACAATGATTGATATCTACAAATTTATACGGAAATTGAAGTTGGCAAAATTCTTCGCAATAAAGAATGTAAAGTCCACCATGAATACTAGCTCCACCAGATCAAGTACAAATCTACAGACTGAACAAATACCAGATGTGAAAACAGCGTATGACCTGATGTTTGATCTTGAGGATGATGAATTGACGGAAACACAGATATTGGAAGATCTAGGTATAGAGACGGATGGTCATGAACATACCAACTTTCAAATTAAATCTAAGTTCTGTCCATCACGGAGTCCGGGAAACAAAATTGGTATATATCATGATCTAGTGATATCAGATTTAGAAAAACTGACTAATATTAAAAATAAAAATAAAAAATAAAATCTAACCCCAGAAGAGCGTAAAGCATTGCAGGAATTGATGGACAATGAAATGATTGAAATAAATCCAGCAGACAAAGGGGGTAATATAGTGATCTTGGATAAAACACAATACATGGAGGAGGCAATGAGACAAGTGTGGCCACCAACTATATGAGATTGAACCAGAACCCCATCAATGACCTGACTTTGACCTTGAATGATAAAATCAAAAGATGGCAAGCAGGGGACTTATTTAGTGAGGATGACGCAAGATTCTTAAGAAATGAGAGCCCGATTATTCCCACAATATACTTCCTACCCAAGGTACACAAGACACTGGATAAACCCCCAGGAGACACATTATATCTAGCTGTGGGTCCCTTTACGAGAATCTGTCCATATATGTTGATCATTTTCTAGCCCCAGTAGTAGCATCATTAAGCTCCTATATTACAAATATAGGGGCTTTCTTGAGAATCCTAGAGAATACAGGATCGCAGGAAGGCAATGTATTAGTTACAATTAACGTTGTTTTGCTATACATATCCATCAGCCATGAACTGGGACTAAAATCAGTTAAATATTTTCTCCAACAAAGAAATATCCAGGAGCTGAGACACTCAAATATGCGGCTAGAAATGATAGAGCTATGCCTCTGAAACAAAATCTTCCTGTTCAACCATCAGGTATACTCCCATATCTGTGGGACAGTCATGGGAGTTTCCTTCTCTCCGAGCTATGCAAATCTCACCATGGGTTGGTGGGAGAAAATCACAGCTTGGGGAGAAGGGAATGAAGAATACACTGACAAAATAGCTCTATGGCTGAGATTTATAGATGACCTATTCTTGATCTGGAATGGCCCACGCGAAGAATCTATGGAATATTTTGAAAGATGTGAATAATGTTAACCTAAAGTTCACCTGCAACATGAGTACAATATCGGTACAGTTCCTGGATGTGATGGTCTGCATTGAAGAAAATCATATATAAACAACTGTCTATCACAAACCTATATCTACCAATAGCATATTACACGGATCCAGCTTCCATCTAAACTCTTTGAAAAAAGCATTCCTTATGAAGAATTCATTAGGATGAAACTAAACTGGTCTGATAAGAAAGAATTAGAACTCAAACTTACATAAACAGAACGTAGATTCCTACAAATGGATATAGACCAATGGACATTAAAGAAGCGGGCAGAGTCTGTGACACGGGCACAAACTTTGGTGAATAAGAAATCAGGCAAAATCTCAGAAAAAGAAGATCCAACAATCAGAATGATATTAAGCTACAGCAAAGAAAATCAAGACATCATCCGGACTTTGAATAATTATTGCAATATACTTAAGAAAGATCCGGACATTGGGGGACTGCTGGGTGGTAGACCTGACATATGATACCAAAAAGCCCCTTCACTCAAAGATAACCTAGTGAGAAGCCACTTTGAAATGAACTAATCCAAATCATGGCTGACAAAACAACTAGAAGGGTTTACCCAGTGTGACAGATGTAAGGTATGCCGGATAGACGAAAATATTCGAGAACTCCCCGATTTCAAGGAAAAATCTTTTCTATTGACGAAAGGATAACATGCAAAACTACTTATGTAGTATACATAAATGAATGTCTGTGTGGATTAAAGTATATAGGTAGTACCATCTGTCCCCTGAAAAAGAGGATACTGGAACATATTCGAGCAGTACAGAATAAGCATATAAACTATGCAATGACTAAACATCTGGAAGTACATCCGGGATATGACTGGCAACAGATGAGATACTATGGAATAGCCAGTGTACCCAAAAATGCAAGAGGAGGCGACAGAATATTAAGATTGAGACGTCTAGAATCACGTCTCATTATAAGATTCAGGACAAAGCATCCATATGGACTGAACGGGGACGAGGAACTCCACATTTCTCTATGAGTGAAATGAGTGGAACTGTTAATAAGATCAGTAGAAAGTATTAAATATAGAATGACTCTTACCATCTGCCCTACTGAAATAAGTTACAAATTTGTGGTGTGATAGATGTGTAGACATTTACAACTTGCAGGTCTCAAATTGCAATTAGATCCATAGAGATGCCTCAAAGACAACAATGACATATAACATGATAATTGGATGCCAGAAGGGGTGGGGCACTGAGCCCAGAATGATGAAGGATAACACATTAAAACCACACAAAAATAAATTATTTCAAAGACCAGAAAGGAAGCTATTAGAGCACGCTAATGTCAGAAGAAGAAATAGTACCCTAAAAATAGGAATTAGTGAGGGTCTCACAACTTAGTATGAGGAAACAGAAGGAAGGAACCTTATTTTGCTCCTTAGTGTATACATGGGAGTCAGTCACAGAGCTATTCAGTGAGACTGTGGCACTCAGCATATATAATGGGAATGAGATCTCTAACACTCAATTAAATGAGAGGAAGCAAATGAGTAAAACTGCATATAACAATGACCTGACAAGTATACATCTTATCTCAAAACTAACAGCTAGGAGTGAGTTTAGGCATTAAATAATGACAAACACACCAGCTGCAGGCATGAAGTAAGGTGTATAAGTATGAAAATCTGTGTAATTTTGTTTTTAATGTTTATTATTGTGTGTAATCTCTTGAACTACCTATCCAACAAGGTTCATGGGGAGCCAAGTGGGAACTATGTATAAATAGAGAGACAAAAGAGGGACTCACTTAACCGTGAACAAGACTTTGTAGTCGAAACGCGTTGGTGATGGTGTGCTGTGTGGCAATGTATGGCCACTAAAGAAACTTTGCTGATATTTCTATGAAACTCCTGGAGTGTGGTGTATGACTAGTTGGTGAGAGATAATTGCTGGGCATGGTTCCGCCCTGAGCGCTGCCACCAACCGCGAAGAGTGTGCTGTTGGTGGAATATATATATATATATATATATATATATATATATATATATCCTATGCTTAAAGACTTTGCTGTAGAAATGGCATAAGAATTTGTGCCTTTCTATCTCAGCGTGGATGGCACTGTGCTAATCCTATGCTTAAAGACTTTGATAGAAAAGCAGACAATTGAGAGTGTCGCTGGTGTTGAGGTATACAGGAGCTGCTTTCCACCTAAACTTGAGAACTACCCAGAGTTCTCTGCTTCTTTTGTGTGTGTGTGTGTATATATATATATATATATATATATATATATATTGACAAAGGCTTCTAGTAAGCCGAAACGCGTCTCATGGGTTGAGGGTGACCTATGACATTAAACTAATGACGTATTCCTGACAGCCTGAAGTCCGTGCCATTTTTCATGGATGTTCCTGTGAGAGCTGGATGTTGTATATATATGTATATATATATATATATATATATCCGCTTCGACGCGGCTGGAATTCCCCCGCTGTGCGGGAGAATTCCACGCGTGCGCGGAACTGACGGCCCCGGCAGTCCTCCGCACACGCCCACCGTGACGTCAGACGGCCAGGGGCCGTCCGACGCATGGAAGAGGATATATATATATTCTATTATTCTTCTATTATTCCATTAATCTTATATTATTCCGTTTTCTAAGCAGTCACAAACCCCCTAAGTAGGCATTGTGGTCCCCAGGTTAAGAACGACTGGTGTACAGTGGTCAAAGATATATCTTTATATGATTACTGTGTAAAAGCTATTAATAAACAATAAATGGAGTGAACCACAAGGAGAAACGTAAAAAAAAATTAAATGTGTAAACTGACTGAAGGTATTTGTAGAGCGCACTACTGCCGAGGCGTCTTGGCGCTAGGTGATATGCAAAAACAATAGCCGACATGTTCAGGGTTGGGAAAAGAGCCATGTTTTAATTTCCTTCCTGAAGGCAGATCTGTTTGGCAGAAATCTCAGGTGTGTGGGCAATGAGTTCCAGAGTTTGGATGCTAAAAAGGAAAAGCGTTTACCTCCACACCTTGCTCTCTTTATCTTTGGGAGTTGTACCAGACCAAGGAAGGCTGATCTTAAAGATCGTGATGGTACATATCGGGAAAACAAGGATTGCACATCCTTGGCCCCACCACCAAACAGGGCTTTGTGCACCAGGCATAGAGTCTTAAAATCAACACGTCGCCGCACTGGGAGCCAGTGAAGTTGTTTTATACTGGTCGATGTAGGGTGATGTTTGGGTAGTTTGAGCAGTACTCTAGCTGCCGCGTTCTGAATTGACTGTAGTTTGGAGAATTGAGCAGCACCTGCTCCTAGATAGAGAGCATTACAATAGTCAATTCTGGATAGAATCGTGGCTACTACCACTGTTTTCCTCAAGGAAAGCGGAATAAATGGGAGAATCTTCCTCAGGCCTTTTAGCATAAAGAAGCAAGCTGATGAGATTTGGTTGATCTGGGGAGCCCAGGAGAGGTCTTTGTCTACCATAAACTGGAGGCAAGAAGAGATGTGGACTATCACAGAGAACTTCAGTTGTCTCAAGGGAGCAAGAATCTTAACAAAGCAGGTATTTTCCATAAAAAGACTATTCTCAAAAACAGGATATTGGTTTAGAAAAGGATTAGACACAAACTCGGTCGGTCTAGTACTGGTCTAATAAGGAGAAAGCTGGAGACCACGGAGAGTTTGTGTTCCAAAGGCAGCTGGTTATGGTAGAGAAGATGTGCCTGGGTCTTCTTCTCTGTTATAAAATTCTTATTTTGGTTGAATATACTTGCAATCACCCAATTTCAAAGGTATGTCAGGAGACTGTGCTTCACAGATAGAATTTGCATACTTATGACATTACACTGAATTCATAGAAATGTGCTAAGTGTTTCCATCAGGACTAATCTTGTATTAGGAACTACTGCTCCTTTCTGAAGACTTTGCAAAGATTTCTGGGAGGATTAATATGTCACAGGTTTGAACCTCAACATTGAAGGAGTATCCCATACACATTCACACTGAGCATAGTGTGACTCGCAACAGTGGGGGGTATTTAATCATGGAGGCGTGTACTCCATTATAGCCTGGAGTGAACCACACTAACGGAGACACCCATGGCACAACATCTGGGATGGATTGCAGAACTACTGCTGAAAATGCAGAGTAGCCAAAGCGAGACCTCGCTAAACGGGAATGAGTCACCATTTTTGAATGATTCCCACCCACAATGAGAACAGAAGCAGATGGGCATTAACATGCATAGGCTGTGGCTACAAACACAATACATATTTTTCTGATAACCAGATTTTAAAGTATTTGCAAGTTGTTACCCGCACACAAGGGTGCTTCTCTCAAACAGAATGACAACAAACTACATGGCATATGGTTGGCTATATGTACCCCATCTGCTTCCATGCATTTCTACAACTTTAACCGGACTGTAGAAATGAACATCTGTGGTCCGCACCCAACACTCCAGGCATACTGAGAGAAGAGGAAAGGGCCTAAAAAAGGGCTTGGAAAAGTGGGTGAAATGTTTTTGAAAATATTTCTGCATTTTTGTAAGGTACATGAATGCCACATGCATAAGGGCTGCAGAAAGGGCTACATACATACAAAGCCCTAAATAAAACAGGACCAGAAAACCTGAATAGCCGCATACACTTTCACCAACCCACCAGACACCTACGCTCTGCCTCACTCGCACACACTCCCCGCATCCGCAAAAGCAAAGCTGGAGGTCGCTTATTCTCCTACATCGAACCCAAGACATGTAATGACCTGCCTCAACACATCAGAGCATCCTCCTCACTTCTTGAGTTCTGCAAGAAGCTGAAGACCTGCTTCTTTGTCTGAGCCCCTGGGGGACCACCCACCTGCCCAATCACCTGGATACCCTCCCGGGTGACTAGTGCACTATACAAATCAACGTAACATAATAGACTGAGCGTGGACCCGATCAAGAAGAACTGTTTAGAATCAAGGAGGGATGGGGAAACAAGAGCCAGAAATTAAATCTCGTGGGCAATGGTATGGTGACCATCAGCGACCATCAACAAGCATTCACCCTGGCCCACCAGCGCCTTCCCTCCCCAGCAGCGTGTGACTTGAAACTCCCTTCATCACCTAAGTCACTCCATGTGGCAGCAGTGCCCCCCACCCACCAGCGTCGTATGTGTTGGGTGTGCCAGGCAGTGGGTGGAGGTGCCTGGCAGTGATGCCACTCTGAATGGTGCTGGTTCATTCCCATGCGATGCACGCCTTGGCAGCCAGGCCGGAAGTGAAGGGGGAGAGGGGCTTAAACCGCACTGCACACCTTGAGATTCTGAGCACTCCCCTGCTTTGAGCACACTGCACCCTCCTCTGTGCCTTCACAACAATTATGGAGAGTAATCACTGGAAATATCGTCCTACACATTGTACTAGATGTTTGTGCAAAGACAGTAGAGAGAAGAAAGTCTGCTGCGGTTAGACCATCTGCGGAGAGGATGTAGTCTCACTGCTAGACTGCCGACTTTGGAGCTGGGAAACCAAGGTTCGAGCCTCTGGGTCGACTCCACATCCTGTGATTCTGGGCAAATCATTTAATCTCCCCGTGCCTACCAAAAACAAGCATTGGCATAGCCAATAGGTCTCGCCTTTGGGACCTTATGTGTTTAGCCAGAACTTTTGGCTATGTTGTAGAGCATTGTGGCTGCTGTGCATCATGTTGAAAAGTTATAATAAAAAGTGTTAAGCATTTTTGTTACCTTTATACAAACGAAGACAACATTATATACAACTGAACAACCTGATTAAAAAAAGATTTTAACATAAAAAATGTTGTATAGTTTTTTTGTACTTGCACTGCTGGCAACTTCTTCCTGCCTTTTCTTATGCTTGTTTGTTATAATTTGTTTTGTTATGGGGGAGCGGGACATAAATAACGGGGGAGTGGAGGTTGGAAAACAGTAATTTAATTAGAACACGAGCAGCGGACGGACACTAGGGGAGAATCAACAGATGCCAGATTCCAAGGGCAGAGTGACGTGATGCTTAGGTGGTGCGCTGATGCAAAATGGTGGTGCTAATGAATGCAGCGTTGGTACAATACAATGGATCCCCCTCGAACACCGAAAGACTGTCACTCACGCCCTGGTCACCAGCAGACTCGACTACGGCAACGCACTCTACGCCGGAATAAACAAAAACCTCACCCGCAAGCTACAGAACATCCAGAACGCTGCCGCAAGACTGGTCCTCAACCTGCCAAAACACTGCCACATCTCCCAGCACCTGCGCACACTCCACTGGCTCCCCGTCGAGGCGAGAATCACCTTTAAGATGCTCACC
This sequence comes from Calotriton arnoldi, assembly GCA_963921515.1. Taxonomy (NCBI): domain Eukaryota; kingdom Metazoa; phylum Chordata; class Amphibia; order Caudata; family Salamandridae; genus Calotriton; species Calotriton arnoldi. The sequence goes on along the minus strand of CAWUFW010005886.1, from coordinate 1,093,922 downwards.
CACGCACACAAGGCCCTCCACGGCACCGGACCAGCATACCTGAACAGCCGACTCAAATTCCACGCACCCCAAAGGACCCTATGATCAGCCCAGCTCTCCTATGCCGTGGTCCCCCGCACCAGAAAGACCAGATCGGGAGGCCGCTCCTTCTCCTTCCTCGCGGCCAAAGCATGGAACGCCCTTCCGCTACACCTCAGACAGACAACATCGCTCCCCATCTTCGCAAGAAACCTCAAAACATGGCTCTTCGACAGACCCCCTCCTTGATGGAATGGAACCTGCCCCCCCCCCACCCCTAGCGCCTTGAGACCCTTAGGGGTGAGTAGTCGTGCTTTAACAAACCCCTGATTGATTGATTGATACATTAAAGCAAGATACACAGGAAGGAGCCTGCAGGAGCAGAGAGAGAGGCCTACAGTGGTAAATTGGTCCCTGATGCGGTACAGTACAAGCACTGAAGTGGAGGCAGAAGGATACACTCAAACAGCCAATAGCATTAGGAGGGAGACGAATAATCCTCTGGCCTGAGCCAAGACATGATTGGCCAACTCTCAATCCAATGGCTGAATCATGGCGGTTGAATAAAGTCAATGGTGGAAAGGTGTGTATCAAAAGTCCACTCTATGTATATTGTTAATAACCGGACTTTTTGACGGCCGCATTATCAAAACCCAGACCTAAGAATGCTATTCCTCTGATAGATTTAATCCCAGAATCAGTTTACAACAGAAAACAGCTGAGAACATTCTCCCAAGGCTTAGTTATTGTAATTCTATCTCACTAGACTTATAGTGCAGCCATGTATGCGTGCTATCTCTCACTCCTTTTGAAGCCATCACATGCCTCGGTGCAGCGACCTATGACCAGGTTAGCACACCTAGTCTCTCAAGCACAACACCAAAACACTTCCCACATAGACTACAGTACACAGAAATGCAACACTCGTCCATCAGGGGTATGAGGCGTGTTGTACCTGCTGCTCAGCCAGTGTGAGTGTGGTGTGGAATGTTGGGGTGGATGATGCTGTGGAATGTTGGGTGAGTGAGGTTGGCAGTTGGAGGATGGGCTGAGCAGCAGGAAGGCTGCTCCTGGTGGGGCTCTGCTCAAGATCTTAACTTGTAATAAATATACCTAAAGATATTACATGGACTGGACCTTGTACTGTTCACCACATTTTGGCGACGATTTTTATCAAAAAGAACCTGCGTGTGCAACTTAAATGGACTGGTACTATGAGCCTGAAGTAACTGTAACTGAAGAAGAGCAACTTGAAGAAACTCCTCCTGTAACTAAGTTTGGCACAACTAGCTGGCACCCTGAGCCCCACCAGTGACCTCAACATCGGTCGGCCCCAACCCCTGAGTGCCAGTTCCTGCCAAGCTCATCGTGTCTTTCTACTCTTTCTGGAATGGAGCTGTGGTGATTCAAGCTGTTCCACTTGTAAGAGGAGTTCTCCAGAGGTGCAACCTGTGTGAAGTGTGTTTTGCCCCAGAGCCTCTTCATGGAAGTGTCACCACGAAGTGTTCCTGAGAGCTATTTTCCCCTGTGACCGTCGTGTGGAGCAGCACCTGCTTTTCATTTCTGCTGGTTTGAGGAGTCCCTCTTGCGTGCCTTGGGGAAGAGCGTCTGGTGAGGTGCAGCATTCAGAAGTGTCCGTGTCGTTAGGAGCGACAAGTCCCCAGAGCCCGTGTCTGGAAGTGTGACTACGAAATGTCTCCATAGTTCTCGTCAGTAAGAGCGTCTTGTCCCTCTGCCCGTTTTAAGCAGTGTGACGTGTGAGAGTTGTCCCACAGTTCGTGTTCAGCAACTGTGAACTTGAGGTTGAGTCCCCTTCCTGCATTTCAAGAAGAACGGCTAAGAAGTGTAGTCCCCGCAGCTCGTGTGAGGATGAACAGCTGGGTGACGTGAAGTGCGGTGTTTGGCACTACCGTGGTAATATCTGCATTTGTCTTCACGTTTTACCACTGTGCCTGTTTTAAAAAAAAAACAAAAAAAAAACTGTTAAATCCGTTGACTCACCTGCTCTCGAGCGTGCTCTGCGGTCTCCAGCGCGGGCCCTGCTTTCATCTCGCGCAGTGTCCTGCAGCTTACTTGTTGTTCAGCATGGACGTGCCGGGAGCCACCCGGCTCTCCGTCAATTTACGTGCCGCCATTTTGACGTTGTTCTGCGTTTCCTCACCAGTCGGAGCCAGCGTTCAGCAACCCTGATCTCTGTGGAGCAAGTTGCTAGTGCCAGGTGTTCATGGAGTCATCTGGGGCTGCGTCAGTCATCGGTCAACAAATCTTCATGGCAGTAATGTAGTCGATCGACGATTTTCTCAAAGGCCGCAATGTGACTTGGTGTTATGCTACTGAAACCGGTGTTTCTTTTCTCTCGATCTATGTAACCACTCTACTGGTTTCTGGAGGAATAACCGTTTCTCTAAAAATTACTGACACTACTCTTCTGGTGAACATGTTTGATTCCTCTTGACTATGTCTCTGTTAACCAAGTTCACGCTTTGTATCCCAGGCAGAAGGGTTGGATTTTAAAAGTTAATGTCTTGGATGGGGTGCTTCGCTTTTCAGTATTCCCTTTTATCACGGTTTATATTGTGTTGTGGATCTCATCTTGCAAAATGTTTTCTTTTGGAGTGACTGTGGTTTTTGGAGTGTCGCTCCGGGTTGCCTCCTGAGTATGTGCTTGTGAGTTGTCTTTCTCTCGTGAAGTCACTCTTGTTTAATAATAATAATAATAAACAAATTTATAAAGCGCATGGCTACACTAGCTAGTGTGTCCCCGCGCTGCGGCAAAAAAAAAAGACCAGGTTCCGGGCAATGAGGTGAAAACAAAAAAGATTAGACGGGAGGACTTACGGATGGAAAAAGCCAGGTCTTAAGCTTTCTCCAAAAAATTGTCTCCGAAGACTCCAGCCGGAGCCCTATGGGGAGTTTATTCCAATGCGTGGCAGCTAGAAAGCGAAAGGAGCGACCTCCCATCCTAGCTCTTCTGATAGTCGGAATGCTAACCTGCCCCGTCCTACTTGATCTCAATCGGCGGGTAGGAGCATATGGGGTAAGTAGGTCATGCAGATAGGTGGGCCCCTTCCTCTGTAGAATGCGGTGGCTGACACACAAAGCTTTAAAGAGAATTCGTTCCCTAACCGGGAGCCAGTGAAGGGAAGCCAGGGCCTTGTTGGATGAGGCTCTCCTAGGAAGCATTAAAACGAGACGAGCCGCAGCATTCTGAATGCATTGGAGTCTCTGTACACATTTGATGTTTGCTCCTAGGTAGAGGACATTCCCATAGTCCAGACATGATGTCATCAGCGCGTGGACCATCGTTTTCCTCGCTGTGACAGGGAGTACATCTAAGGTCTTCCGGAGTCCTCGCAGAACCCCGAAACAACTTCCCGCCACCCGCCTGGTGTGAGTTTCAAAGGATAATTTGGTATCCAACCACATCCCCAGGTTCTTTACCTGATCCCTAGGGGGGGGGGGGTCGGTCCCAACGTCTGAGGCCACCATGCTGAGGACCAGATCGAGGGTGCTTTGCCTATCACTAGCACCTCTGTTTTATTGCCATTAAGTTTAAGGCAGTTATAGGCCATCCACGACGCCAGTTCTTGTAGGCATGTAGAGAAATTAATGGCTGCCTTATCATAATCTTGAGTTTGGGTCACCACCAGTTGTGTGTCATCAGCGTATGACACAACACTGACGCCAAATTTCCCAATTATCTCCGCCAGGGGGGTGGTGTAGAGATTAAAGAGGGTGGGGCTAAGTATGGAGCCCTGTGGGACCCCTTGGTCCAGCTTGAGGCTTTTAGAGTAGAAAGGTTCCTGCGACACCTGGAAGCTACGGTCATGTAAGAAGGACCTTAACCATTCCATGGCTCGGCCAGCCATACCTCCTTTCCTGAGGCGCTGAAGTAGCGTATGATGGGCAACAGTGTCAAATGCGGCACTGAGGTCTAATAGGACTAAAGCAACCATCTGTCCCTCATCTACATGTCTGCAAATGATTTCTGTAGATAAGAGCAGTGCCGATTCAGTGGAGTATGTAGCACGAAAACCCGATTGAGTGGGATGAAGCAGGTTATGTTTATTGATGTGAGCTGTCAATTGGGTGTTAACCACCTTCTCTGCTATTTTGGCAAAGTAAGGGAGCAGTGAGATAGGGCGTAAATTTTCCAGTTGGCTCATGCTAACATTCGGTTTCTTTTTTAAGGGGATGACGATCGCCTCTTTCCATCTTTTAGGGACTGTTCCAGAGGTAAACGAGAGCTCAAGAAGGTGTCTAATATAAGGCTCTAGAACATCTAGACTCCCTCTTAAAACCTTAGGCGTAGCCGGATCTCTAGGTGAACCTGACTTGATGCTTAAGGCTACATCTTTAAGTAGGTCACCTGTGGGGACTACAAATTCACAGAGACATTCCGCCTCTGCTATGTTGGGTGTCCCCTCACTATCCGCGCACCCGTTTCGTGCTGTGTCAGGGAAGATAGAGTAGATCTTTCCCACCTTCTCTGCAAAGAAGTCCGCCACCAGATTGCAGGAGTCAGCTGAGCTGGTGTCAGGAGCTGTGACTCTTGCTAGTGACGAGATCTCTTTAAAGATAGTGAAACGTTCCTTCGAAGAGTTCTCGGCTGTCCCAATCCTATCATTATAATAGGTTTATCCCCTTGTGTTCTTGTGACAGTGCCTTTATCTCACTGTTAGGGGTGTGTGTGCGTGAAGGCTCTTTGTCAGAGAGCCTCTCTTGCCTACCTCTATTTTTGGGGTTGTGGGTGACATTGGTTTGTTACCTTTGTGGGCAATGTTTTGTATTTGACCCCTTGATGTTGTTGTGGGACTGTGTGTATCTCACTGTTGGGGGTGTGTGTGTGAGAAGGATCTTTGTTGCGGAGCCTCTCTTGCCTACCACTATTTTTGTGGTTGTGGGTGTCATTGGTGTGTCACCTTTGTGGGCAATGTTTTGTATTTGACCCCTTGTGGTTTTTGTGGGAGTGTGTGTATCTCTCATTGTTGGGGGTGTGTATGTGAGAAGGCTCTGGAGCCTCTCTGGCCACCACTGTTTTGTGGTTGCGGGTGGACATAGGTTTGTCTCCCTTGTGGGCGTTGGTTAGAGTTGACTATGTTTGAGTCACTCGTGTCTGCCACTTTTGTGTGGTTGGTTGGTGAAGTTCACTTCACCTGTAGCTTTGCGTTTTCGCTGAGCATTTTCTGGGTGCTTGTCCTCCCTTTCCTTTCTCCCTTAAAGCTCGGGCGTTTTTGTCCTGGTTGAGCTTGTGTGTCCTGTGGTGTGTTTTCTTCTGCACCGTTGTGGTTTGTTCCCCTGGTGTTCACGTTCATTTTCGGTCTGGCCAGCTGATATGTTTGTGTCTCAGGGGTGGGTTGGTTGTGCGTGGTGTAGGAGTTTGTAGGTTTGTTTGGTTTTGTGTGGTAAGGTGGGAGTTTTGAGTGGAAAGGGAGTGGATGTGTGTAAAGGTTGTCTTTCTGCCTTAATTTTGATTTACCTGTCTTGTTTCTTTGTAGGTACTTGGGTGGGCATTGACGTTTTACCGTTGCTTTGCATTTTGTTGACATTCATGCATATTACCATTTTCTCCTCAGCTTTCTTGTATTTTTGGATGTTAACTTGTAGCCCATAGTACTGTGTTTTCCTTACTTTTCATCCTTTCTGGTTTGCCCTCAACCATTCTCAGGTCTATGCAATGGTACCTTTCCAGATTTTATGTGCATGTTATTATCTCTTTGATGTGCTTTTCACTTGTATCATTGCATTGTATTTTTGTTTAATATGAGGAAGGGAGAAGTGTTGTGCCTGCTGCTCAGCCACTGTGAGTGTGGTGTGGAATGTTGGGGTGGATGATGCTGTGGAATGTTGGGTGAGTGAGGTTGGCAGTTGAAGGATGGGCTGAGCAGCAGGAAGGCTGCTCCTGGTGGGGCTCTGCTCAAGATCTTAACTTGTAATAAATATACCTAAAGATATTACATGGACTGGACCTTGTACTGTTCACCACAAGGCGCTATAGGAAAGGGATTACAAGCAGCACTACAATGTACTGAGCGCAAGGCCAAAGTGCTCAGGCACCAGGGGTAGGGGTCCGGTAGGGGTCCTTTTACAAACCACTGCAGTTTGGTCCTTTAATCAAGCAGTTTAATTAAAAGAAGAAAAAAAAAGACTACAATTTCCTAAAATGCATCGGCTTTCTAAAAGAAAGCCCAGGGCTGGAAAACTTCTGCCCCCAATGACCTTGTTCCCCATGCTTCTGGCACACATCAGAAAGTGACGAAAGTGCCAAAATGGTGGAAGGTGCAGGTAGAGTGAAAGAGAAACTCAGTGAAATAGCTTAGTGGGTTGGGCAGCGGCTGCTGAGTCTGTTTGTGCCATCTAGAAGCCTGCCAGTGGGGCCGTCTCATCTTTTTCTCCTGCTGAGGTGGCTAACAATGAATACCAAGTAGTACAGTGACAGTTACACGGAGATGGACAACAGTGAGTAATGGGGATGCTTTTCACTAAGGGCTTCTGAGTGACTGAAATGGACGAGAGTGAAGCTCGAGTTGTCTATAATGTCACTGAGATCGCGAGGTGAAAAACACCCCCCTTGAGTCGCAGTTACCCACCTATAACTTTACGTCGTATTTGGGTTCCTAAGCTGTCCACTAATAGGCATTTCAAACGGAGGCATTGTAAACACGGAAGTAAACATGGGCTGGCGAGGAAGGCTTCCGCTCTAGGATTGAGCATTGTGACGTCACAGCGTCTCACTGCTGTTGCGTAATTGCAGAGGATAATAGCATTTTGAAAAGCCTGTTCAGGATCGTTGACTGGAATGGGGCTCACATACAACATGTATTACTCCTAGCGCCTAGAGACAATTCACTCTGCTGTGTGAGCCACAGGAATAGTCAAATCTAAGATGTGGGCACTGGAGAGAAATGTGGGTGCCTTCTTAAAGTATTAGGCATATGCACAGCTCCCACCATAGGTGTACGTACAGTGCACCACGCAACTGGATTCACCTCTAGGCGCCTTCTGCATCTGAAAGGAAGAGTTGTGGGACAGAGGTGGGTTGGTCTATGGATAAACTGGGAGGACAGACAGGGCAGTACCTCAGAAAGTGCCTGGGGCCGATGCCGGCATATAGGGACTTGGAGAGAACCTCAGAACCCGGACCAGCACCTGCCCTGCTAAACAGAACACATGTGCATGTTCACCCCTGCGGGCATCTTGGCGCTGAGTAAACAGATGTTTATTGTTGGCCACTCAATCGTACTCATCCAAAGGGTGGGTGCAGGCGCTGGGACTCGAACCAGTGACCAGGCGGTCTCAGGCAGAGTAGATGCACCAGCGTCCTAGCCTATAATGCGTACTGGGCAGGGGTCGGGGTTAGCCTCTGAAATCTTTCATTGCCCTGTTGCTCCGTTAAATCTTGCTGTCAGTGGGTGCTGATGAAAGTAAACTATCACGTGGCATGTGCTCTGCAGCCTTGAGGGTTGTCATAGGTTTGGTTCCAATATTGCACCGTATGTGTAACCACTACCATTTTTGCAGAGAATGGAAATGATGCCCAAAAAGTTAAGCCATGTGCCCAGGATCACGCCATGTGGCGATGGTGGGACTGCAGCTCTAATCTTCAGCTTTTATAACCTATGACACTCTCTCCTCTCGGAAGAGCCATAACATAAACTTTGGAAATGGCTGAGACAGGCTGGCCTATCGAGAACTCATGAGCATTTCAAGTTACCTCCCACATCTCAAAGGCATGCGTGGTTGAGAGCAGGGGCGGCTGGTGACATTTGAAAGTGGTGAGGCGTAAAACAATTATCGTACTGCACTGTGGCGAGCGAGCGTAGCGAGCGAGCCCAAAGCACCTACGGAGGGTTCGGGGGGGTTCTCCCCCCCCCGAGAACATTTTGGAAAAAGAGTGGGCAAATGGTGCATTTTCAAGCAAATTTGAGAAAGCAGGAAGGTTAATAAAGCAATTGTGAATCTGTTCTAACAAAGACAATGACTGGCAAAACTGTCAGTCTAATCAGATCCATATCAGACGCCGGCCTACCACGTGCTCTGTCCATCTGTGCCACGGTGTGCTATTCTTTCACAAGTCTAATGTGTAAGGGGCTCTCTTGCCTTCTACATCCTCGGAAAATCCACTCATGAATGAATACAGCAGGGGTAGATCACTATGGCACCACGCTTGCAATCTTTGTTGTCTGAGACCAGAATTTAACTTTCGGATGTCTGTGATTCTTCCTACTCCCTAGCTTCTTACCTTCAACAGAAGGGTCCCCATCTTGAGTCTGTTCAATTTGCATGTATGTTACCACTCCTGAACAGTACTGAGAGCAAGTGGTGAAATCCACGTAGATCACATACATCACTGTGATGTCCTCTTGTCCCCTTATCCCGGAGCCAAGAAGGTCCACATTCAACTAGCACAGTGCTCAGTTTTTGTAGCCAAGCTATTTTAGAACCTAATTTTCTCTCTTTACATGCCACACAGTTGTTTGGTTCTCTTTTCTTTTATAGGTAGATTATTGAGTTTCTTTGCCTCTCATTGATGTTTGGCTCATGTGGACTGTCGGGTTCTGTTTACTTTTTGCCCTCAGTTTTCTGGAATGGATCTGCAGCTGTAATTCTACAGAACTTTTTCCAATGTTAGTGGATCATTGAATTGGTAAGGGAATATGCCACTAAATATGACGTTCCTAGGGTCCTGATCTTTATACTGCTTTCAGTAGCTGTCATCTACAGAATATCAGGAATTTATTAATAACACTCCTTTCTCGAGGCCAAAACCAATTTGCATTTAGAGAGCAGTATCTTAGATCATTCTTATTTCAAGTCTCTTAAAAAAAAAAGTTAGGCCGCAGTTACTACACATTTGAGCATGTCTAATACATGGCCAGTGTGGAAAATCCAGGCTTTCTAAACATTATAGTAATCTGCAGTTAAAACAGCATCCCTTTGTGAGCACTATGCAAGTATTCCAGCCTGAGGTTAGAATCAGACCCTTATGCACTCCAAAGGTGGAGTCTAAACTTGTCTGCGCTTGATGTTCTGGAATGACAAAAACTTATGGTGTAGCGATGAGAAGGAGATGACCGGTGCTTTGATTATGCAGCTGTGTGAAAGTGAGAAGGTATTATCCCAGGTGTGCTTCCTTCCATCCCGGTCATTGCTCAGACTCATGCGCCACCAATAAATATGCGGAGGCTGAGCACATGTTGGCTACATAGAGTTCTACAGCAAGTTCTTAAAGAATTCGTCCATTGAGGAAGTAGCTGTGCAACCTATATGAATGACTTATTCAATGACGGACAAGCAATTGCAAGACCCAGATCTTTACACCTTGGAGTTAATATAACTGAACCCTTGCACAGACAGAAAATGTGAAACATCCTCTATAACCCATGTGGTCCTCTCGCTCATTGAAAATACATTACACGGTATAAACTGGCCCACACTAAACTTCAATCGCTCTTCCTACTGTTTTAATCATCAAATGACAACTACAGAATTTTAAAGGTCAAATATTCATGAAAGACAGAGAAGGCTCAATTTAAAGACAATTCAAGTGCAAATAGCATTACACAAAGCCAACAAGTGAACTGCTGTTTCTAACATAGTGGTGAAAATGAGCAAATGTGTGTGGCAAAGTGGAACTTTCGCCACTGATGGAGGCTTGTAAATGACGGAGACAGAATGCTAGAGATGCCTAAAGAGACAGGGTGAAAGAGATGAGAGAGGAAGATATAGAGTAAAAAAGGTATAGAGGAGGAGAAAGAACAACATGAGTGATAAAGAGAGAAAGAGTGTGAAATGAAAAGAGGGCCCTGTAGGAGTGAAGAGATCAAAAATAGTTAAAGAGATTGAGTGACAGGTAAAGAGAAAGACGTGCCAAAGTACTGATACAAGCAGATTAAAGAGTGAGAAACAGGAAGGCTAAAATGTGGTAAAACATGTTAGATTTTAGCCCTGTGTTAAGTACTAATAACAGTCGTGCACAGAACACCCATTTCAATACAAACAAAAAATGGAAAATAAAAAGAGCCTAACACAGAAACATGTTTGTGTTCGGCACGAAAAATATATACACAATGTAAAATATAAATTCTTGAGGCTTGGCCACATTCACCCCGACAGCTAAACACATTTTAATATGGGCACTGCTTTAACAAAATTAACATTTACCATATTTCTGCCTGTCACTTTGTTCAAACAGATGAAATAGAAACATGCATGCAAATCAGAATCCCGAGTGTTTCCGCCAGCAATAATGAACTGCATTTCTAAGTGATCAGGGTGTTTGTAATGTAACCTGCAGATGTACTTTTGTTTTAAATCTTCTTTCCTGGGGATCTTTCACCTGCCGCGGGGAGCGATTGCCTCGTTATTATGTGCAGGCAGGATGGCTGTCTTCTGTGTGTGCTGCTCAGCACTTCTATTTACATCAACAGTGCTAAATGCCCAATGGTGAGAGGCGAGCCAATCAGATGACAGATTAGATGTCAACTCCGAGGCAGCTGTCTGGAGACTATTACAGCCACTTTACCTTACCTCCACAATTCAAATTCCAAACCTTGCAAAGAAGATCAAGTCACAAACGTTTCCTGGCAGAGCACATTCCGTTCACTAAAACTTTGAGGAGATACTGCGAACAAAGAACTCAAGACAAGTCCCTGCACCTCGCACAAAGTTGTCAGCTCACGCAATTAAATTCTAAATTCTTCCTACCCTGCAGAAACCTGATTTTTCCACGAAATCCCCAGCGCTCTGAAGCAAACGAAGGGCTGCTTCTCACAGCCATCCATACACACAGCACTCTATAAAACCACAAAAAATAAGAGATTCAACAGGCTCCAGCGTGACCCAAACTCACACTGCACTACCGCTCTAACTATTACAAACATTATACGAACTCCACCTTTAGAGACGTTCACACCGCACCACACTCCCACTGTAAGTCATTATTACAGACATTACACCGTCTCCAGCATTACGCGTGCTCACTGCACTACTGCTGTAATTATTACAGCCTACCCGCGCTCACTGCACTACCGCTGTAACTATTACAGCCTACCCGCGCTCACTGCACTACCGCTGTAATTATTACTGACTCATGTGCAGGCACCGACGGAGAAAAGTTAAAGGCAGAAAATCCACGGTACAGGTGAACGGCAGGTAAGAAAAAAGCAGCGCGGCACCGTGGAGTGGGTGAAGAAAGGCCACACACGCCAACCCAGCTGTAAATTCCATCTGATCTCCTACAAATGGGTTCTTCTCTAGGTCCAAATCGGAGCATTCAGGTGACTGACCGCACGCTTATAGTGTGCGAGTCCCATTCATCCAAAGTGTATTTTCCGCAGACTTCTGCAAGCGCGAGTATAAATGTATATTTTCTCATCAGTCTGACTTTGTCCACGCGCAAACACAACCACACACACGTGCGCACAGGCGAGCACACCACAGACTTCAGCGCCTCTTGGGTGCGATAATCCTTCCAAGCCCTGAACCAGATCTGACAATAAATCCGCATCCTTCGGTGCACAGCCATTCGGAGTAAATTAACAAGGCCCCTCAGTCGCAGCTCGCAATACTCGAGTCGCGGGGTTGGGGGCCGGCCGGGGGAGTTTTAATAAAATAAATAAAAAACTTACCTTACTCTGTCCTGGGCCGGTCCCGCGGCGCGCCTTCTGCACAACAACAGCCCTCACTCAGGCTCAGGCTGCGTGGTGTCTCAGGCAGCCAATCCAGACGCTGCATTAGCAGTGCCAGGATTGGCTAGGGCATGGAGACGGCCCGCCCATTAGGAGACCGGGGGCTGCTGCATGAAGCAATCCTCGGCCTCTCGGGTCCCCCCTCGCTCTCCCATGGCAGTAGGTGGCTGGCCTGTAGTGCGCATGTTCGGGCTGGTCATAAAAATGACCAGCCCAAAATCGAGCATGCGCACACTATTGCAAGCGCTGCTGTCAGCATGCTGCCTGTCACTCAACCCTTGCTGCCGCAGCCAGCCCCGCCCCTGCCCCCACCCCCTTCAGCGGCCAATTGCCTGACTAGTGCCGACTGCGAGCGGAGCAACGAGCGACTAAGTAAGTTGCTTGCCGCTTGCGTGAATGGGGCCATGTGGCTAGTGGGACAACGCCCCAGCGCCCCAATGGACACACCGCCACTGGTTGAGAGTCACATGTTAGGCCGAGCCGGGGTGGGATAAGTTTACAGAGTGACACATGAGCAGAACCTCGCATTTGACTGACACGTTGTTGACTCTCTCCCACCTCTACAAGCCTTGGGCGGCCTCTGCTTTTGTCAGCCCCGCCACAGTGGCCCAGGGCTCTTACTCGCCCGCCCTCTACCTTAAGGACACTGGTGCACAGTGGCAGGCAGTGTGAAGGTGTTTTATGTGCGCGGACCCCTGTTTCCAGTTACCCACAATCTGACACTTTTCAAACGCATTCAAAGGTCGCGCAAGCGCCTAGATGGCATTCTGTTTGCACTCTGCGCTACAAAAACCTTCAAAGGTACCGAGGTCCATATTTGGTTTTTTGGACCTACTGTAAAGGCTGCAGACAGCAGAGGCCCCAACATGCTTGGCCCTGGCTTCAAGGGTGGCAAATGCTTTCTGGGTCACGTATGTTTCAAATGTTGACTCTTTCTGCTTCCAAATGTGCCCCAGGCAAAATGGCAAAAGGCGCAGCTGTGCCCCCCGCAAGCGCCCTCTCCCACGACATTTCCCTCCAAAGATATGAAATCACTGCCGGACTAATCCGAGGTGCATTAGTTGAACTGCAAAGTAACTGCCCTCTAGCACAATTTCAATATGGTTTCTTCCGGATACAAATCTTTATCAGTCAAACTGATTGTCACCCAAACGTCAATAAAGTATTGTAATTTAAAAAAAAGCACACAGTAGGGAGTGGATCCAAGACCGTTAAATCTTTCTTCCCACCACCAGAAACTTTTTTGCTGCCTGATTTTAATGCGCGATGGACACCGGATTTATGTATGTAACTACATGTATAGCACCAACACTGTGTCTTGGAAAGCTTTAGGCACTACACTGAAGCAACAATGCAAAAAATATAAATATATTTTGTAATTGGACGAAGGCCCACTGTAATCTATTGGCGGAGGTAACGTCAGCATTTTGTTTTTGAAATCGCGCGATTGCCCTGCATCCGGGCCGCTTCCAGGCACTGTGCATGTGTAGAAAATGCAAAATTACCCGCGAGCGCCAGGGAGACACAGCAAACAGAAACACAACAGCCGAAAGCGCGGCACGTCTAACCTGAGACACCAGGAATGCAGCTGGCAGTGGCAGCCTGCGCGCCGCTGCTCGCTCCCGAGACCCCTAGGCCATGGGAGTGAAAGTTTTGAGGAGAGCCGGGACATGCACCCGTCTTTCGCCATTTGCTTGCTTTCAATTATTGAAAGCCACACGCAAAGGCCAATGGGATGTGTGGGAGGAGGCACACCCACACGGAGAAGGCTCTTGGAAGTCTGAAGTGATTCCAAGAGCCCTCTCCTAGAGCAGCGCATTTGTGCTGCGCTCTATGCGAGGCCTAAAAATGAATGTGTCCTTGTGTAACGTAACTGGTGCTCATGTAAAGCGCTCCAATACCTCCGGGTCGAGTTCGCGCTATATAAATCTGCAACAACAAAAAATACTCTGAAGTAATATACCTCCTCCCAGATATTACACTCACATGCATGGATGCAGCATAACAACTGTCAACAACATGTGTCCTAAAGAGAAGAAACACAGTGCCTGCACTGGCGCAAATACATGGCTTACTGTTGCTTCTTTGAAGCTGTAATTGGTGATGTCATATGTGATGCCATGCATTCCATTTATGTTGTTATCATTGCTGGGATTTGTGAGATCATGGACAGTGCATTCTGGGTGTTGCTGTTACATAGCAATTTCAGAGGGTTTTTAATGTTTTTGAGCGGAGCTAGAATTTTTTTTTTTTTTTTTACGCTGAACATCCTGTGATTCTGGGCAAATCACTTAATCTCCTCGTGCCTAACAAAAATGAATGTGTCCTCATGTAATGCAACTGGTGCTATGTAAAGCGCTCTGATACCCAATTCGGGTCAAGTTCGCGCTATATATTCTTTCCACTGATGAGTTTTGAGGCACTGTTGTTTATTCCGTTTTCATGGTATACGTTAGTTTGTGATCTTGTGAATCTTGTTTTCCTGTGAATTTCTTTAATTTTGTGACAATATTCTTTGGCACCTACCTCCAGTAGCCAATGAGAAGGGTGTCCTCCTGCAGTGCCCAGTACATGCACACCAGCTCCTGCTGGCTGTGACTTATGGCCATGCTCACTGGGCACTGGTTACATGATGTATTTAATCATGGTCTGTTTTTACTCCTTCCCTCCCAGTGCACCCTTGACATGACCTTCAGCCATGCCCTGGAGGAAATGAGCACATGACTGGACTCTTGATTATGCCCTGGGTCCGGCCCTCCATCCACGACTAGGCTCATGAATTGTTTCAGGACTATGCACCCAGGTTCACAAACCTCTCTGGAAATAAAAAAAAAAAAAACACCTCTTGCAGTTATGGTGACAAGAACAGACATAAGGAGGAACTGCAGAAGAGAAAGAAGGCTGAGAACCACTGATGGGAGCAGAGTCCGACTGGCAGCAGCACCCTGACCCTGGTGTCCATTTGACTGGTCAAGGGCTGAGAGACTAAGAAAGGTTACAACCTGCAGGCACAGACTCCTGGACCAGGGGGGACACACATATTTAAAGTTTTTCTATCATTAAAAACATAACATCTTCAATCAAACAAAGAAACTTACATGTGAAGTGAAGCCAATGATTATGTGGTATGAACAGTCATCAATTAATTGAAAAAAACCTGGAAAAGCCCTGACAAAATATCAGTCACGAGCATCAGGGTTACAATCCAAGCCCTAAAAACACTGGTCTAACTCCCTGCAACGCAGTGCGCCTGACCTCACATAATGCTGCAAATGATGTCACATATGCATGCCCAGTATGCTGACTCTTGAGCCTACAAGGTCTCGGGCACTGGGCACAGGACCTGCCATTCTGCAATGCCCTGTCTCAGTACCACGGTCCCTGTTCAGGCCTCTATCGGTGCCATCATTGGGGTAACCAGTGGTCTTGAAGGCAGGTAACACCACACATAGCTGACAGGTCAATGACCTGCACCCACCAACACAGACACATCTCGGCTGCCCATCATTGGTGGGCCTGCCAGTGCTATACGTTGCAGCTCTTGTGCCCACTAGCGATGGTTGGTGGATTCCTCCTAACAGATGTTGGTGAGAGAGATCAAAAGCACCATAAAGCATTGCAGTTGCACTGCATCATCACATACACTCAGGACTGCTGACAAACTGATGTCACGTTGGGCACTAAGGTGTATGTGTGCCCTTTGCTGCTGCCCTGCAGACCTACATTTGTGTTACTCAGCGCCTGTTGTGTATATGCTTGCACATGCCCTGCAAGAAGCCTTGTTTTAATTTGTAGCTGAACAATATCCTGGTGGGGCTCTTGCAAAACGGTCCTAGACCGAGCAAATGTGTTTGTGGCAAGCCGTGCACAAATATATGTGCTATGTGCCTTATCTCGTGCGTGTTACTCTTTCTGTACATATTGTGCTTCTAGGCCTTGGCTTTGTAACATCTAAAGAAGTAGTGCAATAGTTGTGCATAGCTACTAGGAATCAATCTGCATTCGATTACTTTGTGTCACCTCACACTCATCTCCCCCACAGTGACATGTTGTTGTTTGGCAGTTGTGCTATGAAGACATATGCATGCCATACTAAATATCCATTTGATCTTATAGCCCTTAAATTAACTGCCTGGTTGTCTAAAATGAATAAGACAATTTTCATTAAGATCTCGCTGTAGTGTCTGACACCATTCCATAGGTGTGTTTTATATCTATTTTACATGAATTGTCATATACGCACACGCAATTTGTCACTCACTAGGAGGAAATGATGAAACTATTTTATTCTCAGACTCTTAATTTTATTAGAAATTACAAGAACACAAAAATATAGTATTTCCCAACTTTAAAAAGATATCTTCCATCACATCCCAATATAATTACATCTTCAACATTCAGAATTTTTTGTGAAACACAATTATAATGATGCGTGCTAATGCACTTTTCCTTATTCTCTCATCTCAGTTCTTCCCCTCATCGCTGCCCATTATCTGAACTAGATTCTCTTAAGGTATATAAACAAGAATCTAATAGCATCCCAGGTTCTCAAAAACAAGAAGGTGTCCATTGATATTTAATGTTGACAACATTGTTTCAGGCCGGCCTCTTGGGTATGGCCTTCCTCAGGACAAAGAGCCATGCTACAGATCAAAGAAGATAAAGATAGAGCGCATACATTTTTCTTTTTCGTCAGGGTAAAAACGTAAATAACTAGATCTTCAATATCTTATCTTATGTAGTTGAAGTAACAATTGTATTTGAAACCTTCCTTGTTTTCTTCTTGTGAAGAAATTAATAATTTGTTTCTTGACTTACTTGATTGCAGCCCTTGGCACACTGAGTGGTTTGACTGCAGTCATGCTTTTTCCACAACTTCTGTGTGACTTCTCAACCTTACATTGTGCTTTTAGGTGTGAGCTGTTTTACATTCGGAACCATTTTTTTGTTTAACTCTTTTATTAAGCATTAAAACCAAGACACCCATACTTTCAACCCTATGGTCAGCGAGGAGGGTGGCCTAGAATAACTTTTCAAGTTTAAGAGATGGCACCTCTTACTACCCTTCGTTTGATCTCCACCTAAGCCAGTATGTAGCATTAAACATTGAGAACAGTGAAAGGATAGATACAATTCCTTATGTGTAATCTCATGGGGTTTGCAGGATTCCTTAGCAATATCCAATGCCCTCAGGGATCATTGGCCACAGTGACCTGGAAAATCTCTCTTGGTATCATTTGAAAAATCACAAGGTATCTAGGGCAAGTGAGCTTGTGAAATTCACTTGCTAAGTATTGTGTAATTAGGAGACCAGTCAATCTCAAATTCTGTAAATTTATACTCCAAGGAATAGTAGCTTTTTATATCCCTAAGACATACAGAAGCATTTTGTCCAATCCCTCAGCACCAGGTCCTCTGGCTTTCCCAAGAGCATCACGATTCCCAGTATTGCATTCATAAGTGCCAATGTCATGAGTTTATCCTGCCTGGTCCTCGGACCCTGCACCCCATGACCTGACAGGCCAAGTAGGACCACCACTGAATTCCAAGAACCTGGATATTGAACATTGTGTTTACCAATGCTATAATTTCCCTCCAGTATCTGTTGAGTTTAGGGACTAGTAAGTGTGCCAATGAGCTGGAAGCACCACATATCCTCCAACTTGGTTGATTTTGATCTGTCCAGGCATGCAGCTTCTCAAGTGTGTGATTAAAGTACTTTTGAAGCATTTGTTGGGTTTCCATACCTGCCATGTTTTAGATGGAAGACTTTGTCTTGCCATAGATTGTTTGGCATTCTTTGTCAGTAACAACCCATCCCTACTCCCTTTATAAACGTCTGTGACCCAGTGATTTGTGTAGCTTGGGTGACATTAGTTGTATTTTAAGCAACAATGATCTGCCGTGTTTTGTTTGGTCCCCATCTTTCATCCAGAGCTCAAATTAGGTTAGGTGCCAGGGTCCTCATTAGTTGCAAACCCCAGTGTCAAACATGGAGATATCTGAACCTTTCTGCCTCTGGGAGGTTAAATTCTCTTCTCAACCGAGGAGCGGCTTGAGTCCCCTCCCCGAAAAAGTGATCCCATAATTATGCATCCTGCCTTGTGCCAGACCAAGAATGCCTATCTGTCCAACTTAGGTGTGATATCACCAATCAGCATAAAGGGTGAAAGGAAAGTGAGTAAACTCGGTCTAGTATTCAGTTTGTCCCAGATGGTCAATGTAACCTTAGTAACAGGGGAGCCATAAAGAACTGAAGTCAACTCCTTTGAACCCCTTTCATCCATTGTGTGCTCCAAAGTGAGGATCCTGCGATCATGTGGCCAATTAAGCACCAGTATTTCAATGTTTCTTCCCCCCCCTTTAAATTAGAAACTGCTGTTGGGTAGCCTGATAATAGCATGCTGTATTTTGCAGCCACAGGCCACTTTTGTAAACCGAAAGGTAGAGGTATTTGTTAGCTACTCTGGGTTCTTTGTCCTCCCCTAACCTCCCACTCCCCAGATAAAGGAGGCGTTCACAATGTCCTGGAATTGTTTAGACAGTGGGGGTGGGGAAAGTAGGTAATAGGATCACTTGGAGTATATAGATGAGTTTGGGCAATATTAGCATCTTTACTGCTGCAACTCCCCCAGCCAGGAAATGTGACAAAGGGCCAACTCTGCATGGCCTTCTTTATTTTGGCAAGCAAAGGGGGTGGAAATTAAATGTCACAATCTGAGCAACTTCACCCTCCGTATGTAATGAATTTAGAAGTCCAAGCGGCTGGAATGAGCAACTAGAGTTCCCTCTGCTCGTCGGGGAATCCAATAACCATCACTTTGGATTTTGTTAGGTTTATCTTAAACTCAAACACTTCTTGACAGTGCCTTACTTTTTCAGCAGGCCAGGTTTGGAGGTGTGCAGTTCCGTAAGCATCACTATTATGTCATCCATCAACAGTGTCAACTTGAAACTGCCCTTCCTATTCGTACTCCCTTTATATGGTATTGACATTGATAGCAGATGCAGTTAGTAAATGATTCAAGACAGCGCCTTGAGATCCTTACGGGTGAGTAGTGCGCTCTATAAATCCCCTGATTGTGTGATTGATTGATTCTATTGTGAGGGCAAATAGGAGTGGGGACAGCGGACAGCCCTGATGTTGCCCATCTATATTGTCCCTTTCTGGGAGGCCATACCATTCAAAGCAGATGGATGTCTTCAGATTCTGGTAGATAACTGGGACCCATCCCGTACATCTGGGACCAAAGTCCAGGATCTCCACCTGTCTGGATATATATGTTCAGTCTATCCTGTAAAAGGTTTTTTCAGTGTCAAGGGAGAGCATCAGGACTATCCAAGGGGCCCACTGTGTGTATTTTGTTATTTGCAAGATCTTTTTTGTTTTTGGTATTATTGATACATTCATGACTTTCATGAAAGCCCAACTGGCCCGGTTAAGGAGGTCTGGCACCATTTGCCCAAATCTTGCTGCGAGAATGCCCATGAAAAGCTTGGTATCAAGATTCAGAAAGGAGACTGATGTATAGGGACCGCATGTGGAAAGATCCTTACCCAATTTAGGAATTACAATGGTCGCCTCTGCCACGGAGCCAGCTGCAACTCCAGAGTTACTAAAGTGAAAATATAGATAGGTTAGTAATGGTGCCATTGCTTTGCAACATGTTTTGTAAAATGTAGCTGTAGAGCCATATGGTCTGAGGTCTTTCCCAGTTTTTATTGGTGAATAGCACTAATTACCCCCTCTATACATTTAGGTAAATCTAAGTGCTCCACTCACTGAGGCGGACGTTTGGGGACAATATGACACTCTGTCTCATAAAGACTCTGATAAGATTCAGCAGTATTGATATATACGTGTTATATAGACACACTCTTTTGCCCCTGATTTCTCCTACCTGGCCCTTGTTGAATTTGATCCTAAGCTGTCTGGCCAGGAGTTTGCCCACTTTGTTGCTGAACACGTAGTACTTTTGCTTTGTTGTGAGTAGGGTATATTCTGCTTTATCAAGAAACAGTGCCCTGGCTGAGGTGTATGATCTTATACCCCATCCTTTTCTATAGACTTAGTTTTTGTTCTGCTTCCAAAGAGGTGGGTTGACCTTCTAGTTGTGCCCTAGTGTCAGATCTCACAGCTTTCAGGTGTACTGCTGCTGATATAAAGGATACCCTTGTGATCTCTTTGACAGTGTCCCAAAGAACTAATGGGTATATTCCATCTACGTAGTTTTCTTTGATGAAATTAGAGATACTTTCTATGACCTCTTTACTTAAAGCAGAGTTAGAGGTGGTTGTGGTTCAAACCCCATCAGGAGTTCAATGCGGGATCCTTCCCAGAGCTGTGGTCAGTATGATAGGTGCTCTGTCCGACAAGGCTGCATGCTTATTGGTCGAGTCTACTGCCTGGGCTGATGCGAAAGAATGGTCAAGGCATGCATACATGCCCTGACCCGCTGACTAGAAGGTGAAATCTGTCTCCTTCGTGTGGCGTTCTTTGCACACATCTATTAGAACCATTGAGCTTACCCATAAACAAAATGTGGTTGAGGCCTGAAATGCGATGTGATCTATCTCTGTTGATTTCCATTACTATATTGAAATCCCCATATGACCACATCACCTTTCAAGTATGAGATCTGTGAAATTGCCCTTCTAAGAAATATCTCTTGACCCTCATTTGGTATGTAAGGGGATGTGAACATAAGGAACTCTGAGCCCAGTGAGACCTTAATGCTCTTTCATCTTGTCTGGGAACACCTGTTCTGTTGTACAGATCTCCTGAAATGTCTTGCACATAGTATCGCGGTATCTGCCTTCTTTAGTGGACTGGAGTGTACATTTTTTCAGTGGGAACCATTTAGATTTCACTTTGGAGCAATTCCTTTTTAAAAGGTAGGTCTGCAGAAGACAGACATCTCAACTCTTCTCTCTCCATAGATTCAGTGTTTCCTCCAGCGAATTGACACCTTTCACATTCAGGCTGACAACTTTATTTAGTGAGTTATATGAGGACAGGAGACTGTAGTTTGTACTGCTGCTCTTTCACCTGTCCTGCTCAGTCAGAGACCTCCTTGCCCTTACCCACCCTATGTCAGCTAGAGTGTCGTATCCTCCCAATGCCACCCACACTTCCTCCTAAATGAAATTGAAGACTATGAAGAGAATAGAAACTACTACAACCTACTACAACCTTCCACCCCCGCAGGAATGGAATAACCTGTAGACTTTCAGAGGCCAACTCCCCTGTCTAGCTGTCCCCCTCCACCTGTCGAGTTGTCAGTCTTGACTATTCACAGCTTTCTGCTCTAGTACATTGATACTCTCAGTATACCAGCCCTGCTTCTGTCTGCACCTCTCTTGCCACATCTTCTGATCTCTTGCCAGAGCTTCTGATCTCTTGCCACATCTTCTGATCTCTTGCCACATCTTCTGATCTCTTGCCACATCTTCTGATCTCTTGCCACATCTTGTGCTCTCTTGCCACTGATCTTCTGGACTTTGTTTAGGGCTTCCACTATGGCCTCCTCTTTGTCTCTGACCATGTGGGTCGTGTTTCTCATAGTCTCGGTTTGTTTCCAGAGCTCAAAGTCCTCCTGCTGGTGACTTCCAAGTGGAGGCTATCTTGTGCTTTCTCTTGGGCTCTAACCAAGGGCGTTGTTCTTCCCAGGGGGAGATCGATCTGAATGGGTCAATGCATTGTTAGGATGTGTTAGGTGACAGGAGTATTCACCCTTCTGAATTCCCTTCTCTTCCACAGCGTGGAGGCGGCAAGGTCCTAGAACATTCGGATCTTGTGTCTTTTATAGATTAAATAGTCTTTATGGCTTATTGAGTTTATGATTTAACCCTTTTTATCACAATAAAGTATTCTCATTAGGATGTTTGGGGGCAACTGACCTGTCACCATATGGGTACGGTTGAGAAGGATTGGTTGGTTATTATGGTTCTATTACGCCGGGATCTGTTCTCAAGATCCTCCTGCCTGAGTGCAAGCTCTTCGTACCCGTCTTCTAGATGTAGGGTCCGGTTGCTGACTACTTGTTGTTCCTATACCTGGTTATCAATGTTTTTCCCCAGTAGTCAGTCTGGAAGCACAACGTTTTTACATCTTTTTTACAGTTCACTTATGTAGGTCTTAAGGTCCAGTCAAATGGTTTCTCCCTCTGCTTTGATGTACGCCAGGAAAGGAACTAGTGTGTGTGTGTGTGTGTGTGTGTATATATATATATATATATATATATATATGTGTGTATATATATATATATGTGTGTGTGTGTGTATATATATATTCACTGAAAAAACCATAGGTTTTAGGGACAGTTATAGTTACTTGGACATTGCACTCGTACAAAACCCGTGAAATTCCCCCGTTATAGTTAGTTCAGCTAACTATAACTCGCGCCCCCGCAATGCACTGCTGATGACGTCACATATTACATCACTCATGACATGGTCAGTGACATCACTGATGACATCACTGATGACATCTCAAATGACATCACTGATGACATCACTGATGACATCACTGACGACATCATCCAGTGACTGTGTGTTTCTGTAGTTTAAATATTTTTAATATATATAGGAAAAGACGTATTGAAGAATGAGTGGGTGTGTAAGTGTCTGTATGGATGATTTAGTAGGTGCGTGACTGACTCTATAAGTGAGTGATTTAACGTATCTTACTGAATGCATGGGTTAGTGACTAAACTGGATGAATGTCTGTCTCCGTCTGTCTGTTGCTGTGTAAGTGGCTGCATGTGTTTGTGAATAGCTACATGAGTGTCTATATGAGTTATTGAATGCTTGTCTGAGTATCTGTATGGGTGCCTGAGTGTTTGTGTGGGAGGGGTGTGTGCAACTCTGTGCATAGATGTGTGAGTGGGTGATTCACTGGGTGGATGGTTTCAAGAGTGCATCTGTGATAGACTGTATGGGTGGGTAAGTGTGTGTAAGAGTGTGTTAGTGAGTGAATGTATGTCCCAGTGGTACATGTGTGAGTAACTACATATGTGAAAGGCAGTATATATGTGTGTTGGAGTATATAAATAGCTATAAGCAAGAGTGAGTGATTGTGATAGTGGCTGTATGGATGAGTGTGTGCTTGTATCAGTGATTGTATAAGAGCGTAACAATGTGCTACTATTTGTATGAGTAAGTGAGCTGGTGTGTGTATAACTGTATAGGTGAGTAAATGGCAGTGTGTTTAATTATTTGCATGACTGACTAGGTGTGTGAGTATCTCTATGGATGAGTGGCGTTGTTTGAGTGTCTATATAGGAGTAAGAGTGCATATGATAGTCCTGTACTGAGTGACCGTAAGTATGAGTGACTGTACGGGTGAGTGAGTGGATGTGTGTGTGTAGACCTAAGAATCAGTGAGTGGGTATGTAGTTATTGGTGTTGGAGTGTCTATGGTTTTGCGAATGGCAGTCTGTAATTTAGAGTGGGTGTATCAAAGGTTATATTAGGGTGTGAGGAGGTGCATCAGATTATCACGTGGATGATGTCATCAGTGATGTCATTTGAGATGTCATCAGTGATGTCATCAGTGATGTCACTGACCATGTCATGAGTGATGTAATATGTGACGTCATCAGCAGTGCATTGCGGGCGCGAGTTATAGTTAGCTGAACTAACTATAACGGGGGAATTTCACGGGTTTTGTACGAGTGCAATGTCCAAGTAACTATAACTGTCCCTAAAACCTATGGTTTTTCAGTGAATTTCAAAGGTTTTTTAAATGCTAATTTGTAACTATAACGTGTCTGAAACCTATGGTTTTTTCAGTGAATTTCAAAGGTTTTTAAATGCTAATTTGTAACTATAACGTGTCTGAAACCTATGGTTTTTTCAGTGAATTTCAAAGGTTTTTTAAATGCTAATTTCTAACTATAACGTGCCTGAAACCTACGGTTTTTCAGTGAATTTCAAAGGTTTTGTAAATGACAATT
Organism: Calotriton arnoldi; assembly: GCA_963921515.1. Taxonomy (NCBI): domain Eukaryota; kingdom Metazoa; phylum Chordata; class Amphibia; order Caudata; family Salamandridae; genus Calotriton; species Calotriton arnoldi. Next base: position 1,070,257 of record CAWUFW010005886.1, on the reverse strand, counting down.
TTTAAATGTATTGTTATATTAATTTTTTTCATACTGATTTACTACATTTTTAGAAACAATTTTTTTTTACATATTTTATTTTTTAAATTACATTGTAATTACATTATACATTACATTACAAAAAATACTTTCTCAGAATGAATTACTTTAGTTTAAATACTTTGCAGATAGGCAATAGACTTTTAAGTACAGTAGTTACAGTTGTTGCAATGGGCAACACATTTTCAAACACAATGCAACATTCAGCTCAATGTGAA
>CAWUFW010005886.1:1062500-1065000 GCA_963921515.1 Calotriton arnoldi | reverse complement strand
CCACCAGGTACCTCCAGTAAGCGCCACGGAGCTGCGTTGCAGAGTGTTGTAAAAGGGGCGTGGCCTCTGTACACCTCTCTGCAACGCAACTCCTGGCGCATACTGGAGGTATCTGGTGGGCCAGTTGGCCCCTAGGGACCCTCGGGATTGAGGAGGAATTAATTCTCCAACTTAAAACGCGCCACAGGGCGTGTTTGCAGACATGTCACTTCAGGCCCCACCCCTTCCTTCACCATTGTGCAAATATTCCTCTAAAATCATCAGAACTACGAATTCCGATTTACTCACCTGTTATCAGGAGAGACCTCAGTGCTGCATCTTTGAGCCCAGTACTGATCCTGAAAAGTAATTTTAACCGTACTTACCAGTAACTTGAATTTTCTTCCATAGGCTAACATTGACTGGTTTCACTTGGAAATTCTTCTGTGTGTGGAGTTTTGGAACTTTATAATATTCCTCTAAAATCAGCCGATCTACGAATTCCGATTTACTCACCTCTTATCAGGAGAGACCTCAGTGCTGCATCTTTGAGCCCAGTACTGATCCTGAAAAGTAATTTTAACCGTACTTACCAGTAACTTGAATTTCCTTCCATAGGATATCATTGCCTGCTTTGTGCTGAAAAAGTTTCTAAGTGTCGATTTTTGAAACATACAAATATTCCTCTAAAATCAGCCGAACTACGAATTCCGATTTACTCACCGGTTATCAGGAGAGACCTCAGTGCTGCATCTTTGAACCCAGTACTGATCCTGAAAAGTAATTTTAACCGTACTTACCAGTAACTTGAATTTCCTTCCATAGGCTAACATTGACTGGTTTCACTTGGAAATTCTTCTGTGTGTGGAGTTTTGGAACTTTATAATATTCCTCTAAAATCAGCCGAACTACGAATTCCGATTTACTCACCTGTTATCAGGAGAGAACCCAGTGCTGCATCTTTTAGCCCAGCACTGACCCTGAAAAGTAATTCTAACCGTACTTACCAGTAACTTGTATTTCCTTCCATTGGAATCCATTGTCTGGTTTTCAGCAGAAAAGTTTCAAAGTGTCGATTTTCACAAACTACAAATATTCCTTAAAAATCGCCTGTATGACTTAAACGCATTCTTTCAACTGTTTACAGGAGATGCACCAGTGCTGGATCCAGGATCCACCACTGAGTAAGAAAAAGTAACGATAACACTACTTATCTGCTAAGTGAATTTCCTCCCATAGGATAACATTGGTGATTCTATGTGAAAAAGTTTCTAAGTGTCAACTTTTAAAATACAATAATATTCCTTAAAAATCACTACTGTAACCAAAACGCTTTTACTCAACTGTTTACAGGAGATGTCCCAGGACTGAATCTAGGATCCAGTCCTGTGGTTAGAAAAGTAATCCATAAAGTAACTAATTGCATTTAACTAGAAATTCACATTGAGCTCAATGTTGCATTGTGTTTGAAATTGTGTTGCCCATTGCAACAACTGTAACTACTGTACTTAAAAGTCTATTGCCTATTTGCAAAGTATTTAAACTAAAGTAATTCATTCTGAGAAAGTATATTTTGTAATGTAATGTATAATGTAATTACAATGTAATTTAAAAAATAAAATATGTAAAAATAAATAGTTTAAAAAGTGTAGTAAATCAGTATCAAAAAAATAAATATAACAATTAATACATTTAAAAATTGTCATTTACAAAACCTTTGAAATTCACTGAAAAAAACCATAGGTTTCAGACATGTTATAGTTAGGAATTAGCATTTAAAAAACCTTTGAAATTCACTGAAAAAACCATAGGTTTCAGGCACGTTATAGTTAGAAATTAGCATTTAAAAAACCTTACAAATTCACTGAAAAAACCATAGGTTTTAGGGACAGTTATAGTTAGTTGGACATTGCACTCGTACAAAACCCGTGAAATTCCCCCGTTATAGTTAGTTCAGCTAACTATAACTCGCGCCCCCGCAATGCACTGCTGATGACGTCACATATTACATCACTCATGACATGGTCAGTGACATCACTGATGACATCCCTGATGACCTCTCAAATGACATCACTGATGACATCATCCACGTGATAATCTGATGCACCTCCTCACACCCTAATATAACCTTTGATACACTCACTCTAAATTACAGACTGCCATTCGCAAAACCATAGACACTCCAACACCAATAACTACATACCCACTCACTGATTCTTAGGTCTACACACACATCCACTCACTCACCCGTACAGTCACTCATACTTACGGTCACTCAGTACAGGACTATCATATGCACTCATACTCCTATATAGACACTCAAACACCGCCACTCATCCATAGAGGTACTCACACACCTAGTCAGTCATGCAAATAATTAAACACACTGCCATTTACTCACCTATACAGTTATACACACACCAGCTCACTTACTCATACAAATACTAGCACATTCTTACGCTCTTATACAATCACTGATACAAGCACACACTCATCCATACAGTCACTCTCACAATCACAC
>CAWUFW010005886.1:1050000-1052500 GCA_963921515.1 Calotriton arnoldi | reverse complement strand
ATACATTACATTACAAAAAATACTTTCTCTTAATGAATTACTTTAGTTTAAATACTTTGCAGATAGGCAATAGACTTTTAAGTACAGTAGTTACAGTTGTTGCAATGGGCAACACATTTTCAAACACAATGCAACATTCAGCTCAATGTGAATTTCTAGTTAAATGCAATTAGTTACTTTATGGATTACTTTTCTAACCACAGGACTGGATCCTAGATTCAGTCCTGGTTCATCTCCTGTAAACAGTTGAGTAAAAGCGTTTTGGTTACAGTCGTGATTTTTAAGGAATATTATTGTATTTTAAAAGTTGACACTTAGAAACTTTTTCTCATAGAATCACCAATGTTATCCTATGGAAGGAAATTCACTTAGCAGGTAAAAACTGTTATCGTTACTTTTTCTTACTCAGTGTTGGATCCTGGATCCAGCACTGGTGCATCTCCTGTAAACAGTTGAAAGAATGCGTTTAAGTCATACAGGCGATTTTTAAGGAATATTTGTAGTTTGTGAAAATCAACACTTTGAAACTTTTTTGCTGAAAACCAGTCAATGTTAGCCTATGAAGGAAATTCAAGTTACCGGTAAGTACGGTTAAAATTTCTTTGAGGATCAGTACTGGGCTGAAACATGCAGCACTGAGGTCTCTCCTGATAACAGGTGAGTAAATCGGAATTCGTATTTCGGCTGATTTTAGAGGAATATTTTAAAGTTCCAAAACTCCACACTTAGAAGAATTTCCAAGTGAAACCAGTCAATGTTAGCCTATGAAGGAAATTCAAGTTACCGGTAAGTACGGTTAAAATTACTTTTCAGGACCAGTACTGGGCTGAAAGATGCAGCACTGAGGTCTCTCCTGATAACAGGTGAGTAAATCGGAATTCGTATTTCGGCTGATTTTAGAGGAATATTTTAAAGTTCCAAAACTCCACACTTAGAAGAATTTCCAAGTGAAACCAGTCAATGTTAGCCTATGGAAGGAAATTCAAGTTACTGGTAAGTACGGTTAAAATTACTTTTCAGGACCAGTACTGGGCTGAAAGATACAGCACTGAGGTCTCTCCTTATAACAGGTGAGTAAATCGAAATTCCTATTTCGGCTGATTTTAGAGGAATATTTGCACAATGGTGAAGGGAGGGGCGGGGCCTGAGGTGACATCTTTGCAAACGCGCCCCGTGGCGCGTTTTAAGTTGGGGGATTAAGTCCCTTGAATCCTGAGGGTCCCTAGGGGCCAACTAGACCACCAGGAACCTCCAATATGCGCCAGGGGCTGCGTTGCAGAGACGTGTAGAGAGGCCACACCCTTTTACACCTCTCTGCAACGCAGCTCTGTGGCGCATTCTGGATGTACCTGTTGGGCTAGTTGGCCCTCAGGGACCCTCAGGATTGAAGGGGATTTAATTCCCCATCTTAAAACGCGCCACGGGGCCTGTTTGCACACATGTCACCTGAAGCCCCGCCCCTCCCTTCACCACTGTGCAAACGCGCCCGTGGCGCGTTTTAATTTGGGGGATTAAGTCCCCTTGAATCCTGAGGGTCCCCGGAGTCCAACTAGCCCACCATATACCTCCAAAAGCGCCACAGAGCTGCGTTGCAGAGAGGTGTAAAAAGGGTGTGGCCTCTCTACACGTCTCTGCAAGGCAGCTCCTGGCGCATACTGGAGGTTCCTGGTGGGCTAGTTGGCCCCCAGGGACCCCCAGTATTCAAGGTGAACTTGTTCTCTTCTGCAAACGCGCCAGGGGGCGCGTTTGCAGAGTGGTGAAGTAAGGGGCGGGGCCTGCGGGCCCGATCGTTTTTTTTTGTTTTTGTTTTTTGTCCCTTGAAGGGGGCTGTGTGGCCCCCTTCCTTTTTTTCTGTTTTTGGGCCCTGGGGACCCCATCCCCCAGGGCCTTACCCCTTTTTAATTACCCAAAAAAAACGGGAAGGGGGCCGCGTGGCTCCCCTTCCCTTGGCCTGTATTGGCCCCGGGGACCCCATCCCCCGGGGCATGGCCTCTTTATTTATTATTTTGAGGGGGCAGCGTGGCCCCCTCCTCTGGCCATTTTAAGGCCCCGGGGACCCCATCCCCGGGGCTGGCCTTTCTATTTTTTTAATTTTTTTTTTTTTTTTGGGGAGGGGGCCGCGTGGCCCCCTCCCGGGCCACTACTTGCCCCGGGGACCCCATCCCCCGGGCTGGCTCTCTCCGTTGGGGACTGTGGGGGTCCCCAATCCCCCACAGTCCCGCCGGCTCCCCGCGTCCCTTGGGAGCCGGCATTGCTTTCCACATGGGGAGCAGCTGACATGCTGCTCCCCATGTGGAAAGCAATGTGCTTTGGATATTGGAAGAGAGAGCAGGCTTCCTGCTCTCTCTTCCAATATCCAAAGCAGTTTGCTATGGCAGGACGGGAGCCGCGAGGCTCCCGTCCTGCCATAGCAAACTACAGTGTCCCGGGGGTAGGCACCCCGGGACACTGCAGGAGCCGGCCCTGGGGGTGGTGGTCCCCAGGGCCATCAAGGGCTCCA